>CM053789.1:850717740-850890240 GCA_028749045.1 Cupressus sempervirens | reverse complement strand
TCTACATATGTCGAAGACAAGGTTTTCCATCGATCAATTGCTGGGGAAAGCATTGGGGAAGTGTAGATTGAAGAAGCCCTAGGTTTTGAGGGTTTTGAAGCACAATTTGGGGCTTTTGCACTTGCAGGATTTATTGAGTCAAATTGATTGTGGATTCCTTTAATTCAGCTCATTTTATGAGACTCTTGAAGGTTTCAAACTTTGGGGATATGTTTATCATATAATTTCTTTGTAAAGTGACCTCTTTTGTGTGTTTGAAGACGCCTTGTGTAGAAATTCATATTGGTCCAAAACAACCACCCTTAAGTTTTATATATATTATGCATCTCTAAAAAGGGTATCAAAATCTGGTTTTTATTTTCCAAGTCCTTTGGAAAGTGTTGGAGTTAAGGGCTAGAAATCATTACTATTGTTATGATTTGAGGTTAAGGCCTAGAAAGGCTAGTTTTGGGTTTAGAGTGTTGGGTTTTGTTGAGATCCCTAAAACCAGTTGATTCATCTTATATTTGATGTTTTAAGACCATTCAATGACCTTGAAACAATGCATAGGTCTTGGTTAGCCATCTTAGATATTGGAGGCTTTGTAGGTCATTTCCTTACATTGGAAGATTGTGAAATCTTGTGTATTCCTTACTCTTGCTTTTTGGACCTTTTTACCCACCACCATCCATTGCATCATGATGTCGTTACTAAGTATAGATCTGTATATGGCTCTCGATCTGGCCCATTTTTTCTATAGGCACTAGACAAAGTGGTGGGTGAGATAAGGCAGGAGAGTTTTCTAGACAGTGAGGTAGTGGCCCTACAATTCTATAGGTGGATAGTGCTGATGGAGCAGCAAAGTGATCCCCTTTCATATTCATCCCACCGTTGAAAGCATTTAATGTAGAATGTAGTGCATTTAACTATAAATCTGAACTAATGTCTGGAACTGCAATAAGGAAATACCAAAAAATACTTTTAAAATAGCAATTTCAATCAAGTCATTAAAAAAAACATGATTTTATCAAAAACACCAATATGGTCATCACATCTAGAACACGCAATAAATGGATTACAACATTGAACCCCATAAAAGAGAAGATTTTACTAAAGGACAAATTTTTATTAAAAGTAGACTAAGCAAGGGGCATATTTTTAGATGCATCTTTTAGAGTTGCCATGTAGGCCTAGTCTAATGCATCAGCATTTCTAAAATTAGAAATGAAATAATACTATTAGCATTCATAGGTTCCCAATGGAAACAAATTAACGCACAATAAAGATGGCAAAGGAAATAACAATTAAGCAAGTACCAAACTGGAAGAAATAAATGGTACAAACAAAAATGCTGGTAACTTTTACCAAGAGAATAAAACCCAAAAAAATAAGTACACAAGGGAATGACAATATAATATCTATGAGAAAGAATGCTCCTCAAGAAATGCAGCTGTCAACAACCAAAATATTTAATCATCTATCATAACCAAAAAGGATCCGTGTAGGGAATAAGAACTCAAATCAGCTCCCAAAATAGTTTTTAACTTTGCATTATAAAGAATGATATTGTGATCACTAGTGGCTGGGCTGATAAAAACCTAGGAAACTGGTTTTTGAAGTAAAAGAATACTCATTGTTTTCCTTGAATTCAGGATTGAAAGCCTCTTGTAAGAGGTATTTATTGCTATAGGAACTGGAATCAGGGCATAAGTGTCCAGCTATCAACTTGTTCCAGTTAAGTATGTTGATGGTGCAAGCCAGTCCCTAATTAGCACAAAGGGACTCGATAGGTCTTAGACTATGTTTGTCATGTGTCAAGGGAGACTATAAAATTCTCTAGACAACTTTGAAATAGAAATTGAACATACGAAGAAATAAACTAGTAGGCTAGGCCTAGAAGAATCTTCTTTTACCAATTCCAATGGGATCAGCTACACTACTAGAATTCTTGCTTGCCAAGTCCTTATATGCTTATTATTTTTCACAGTACAAAGAGCTTGTTTGTTGTAATTAACAACCTATTTGAAAAACATTATAAAAGTAGCTTGCAACTACCTTCACCTATAAAAGATAGTGTTCAATGTTTAAAATATGATTTATCACTATATAGTGTAGAGAGCATCAAATTAATAGGATGGGTCATTATCAAGAATTGGATATAAGGAGACAACTCATGTCTTGGCCAACTTCAAATTGGACATGGTGGACCTCACTGTTCACAAGGGCATTGAGAACCTCATTGACACCTCCCCTATGATTGCCACCTCCACCTCATCCCATAGTAACCCCACCATTAAAGGAAAAAATATCCTTGAAGACCTCCCTAGTCCCCCACCTGTGCAGGAGGTGCCCACTAGGAAGGATACTGCCAATTGTTAGAGTTGCGGTCAACTTAAGGAAGACCTGAAGGGCCTTAGGAAGGAAGTTGAAAAAATGAATGGCATGATTTCAGAGATAGATGAGAACTTTACCACTCTCATGGACTTCTTCAAGGTGGTACATTTGGCAGCTACCACCCTTCATCTCTTGCAACAGAAGAAGGAGAAAGGCACAGATGATGGAGATGAGGGCAGCTCCAAGCATCTTTAATGATTCCTTTCTTATAATTGGTTACGGATGCTATTATCAAATTTTCTCTCCTTGGAGACTAAGGGGAAATAAGGGGTCACCTTTGGATCTTGTTTTTTTGTTATGTTATGTTATGATGATCTCTTGGCCCTGTGTGGCCTTTAAAAACTTTTTAAATCTATTTATTATGGTAAATACTAATATTGGTAGTTTTCTAACTTTCAGTGGTTTGCTAAACATTAAGACTTTCTAGTTCTACTGGTCTTTTATGTTTATTAGCTCTATTTGGTTGGGTATGATCTTTTGGTTGATGTTTTCTATGTTGAAGAAGGGTATAGGCTAATGTGCTAGTTCTTCATGCTGTTAATTTGCTGACAGAGGCTCTACCTCTTTATGTTTCTTGGGCTAGTCACCCTATTTTTGGTAAAACTAGAGCTAAGATAATAAAAAATGTGTATAAGTCAGGATCATATCAATTAAATCAAAATAAGCTATAACCAAATTAGAACATATGATAATACAAAAAAATCACCACATAATTGAAAATGTTTGCTAACTAGGTGGTCGGTATATCCAAGAACTATTATAATTCACCAAAAGGATTAGCTTAATATACAACAAAAGGGTCAAATCTCTTATAACCAAAAGGAGGTTAAGATTTTTCAGCATCCTTTGAAAAAATAATTTTATACCGAAACATACAAACATATAACCCAATCAATGATTCAATCATTAAATTTGCATTCGATCTTTTAATTCTCTAATTGCAGTGAGAGTTTTTGAATGAAAAGATTAATAAGACCATTGTTGTATCTTTTCATTCGATGTTATTAATATTTTAAAATAAAGAATACAAGAATGGAATAGTTTGAAAAAAGTTTTCCTACTGAACACTTCATTTTAAAGTGTTTTACATTACAAGAATAATATCAGCACAATAACATAATTCTAAAATATTGCGCAACTTGTATGGAATGCCATGAAGAACTACAGGGTTTGGATCTTGGTTCTTACCTATGGATACTATTTTGGAGTAGAACTTACCATAGATAATGTTATTGCACAGTATTTCTTCGATAGATTTGATCTAAATCTTCACACAGCAGGCATAATTGCATCTACATTTGGGCTTGCCAACTTAGTAACCCGTCCATTTGGGGGTGTACTGTTTGACATTGTAGCACATAGGTATGGCGTGAGAGGATGAATTTGGGCTCTATGGACTATTCAGACTCGTGGTGGAGTTTTTTGTGTTTTGTTAGGAAAGGCAGATTCCCTAAGCCTCTCCAGTTCCTTTTGTATCTACAAGGTTTGAATTCTTTATTCCCATCGCCATTGCTAATGAATTGACTCATTGAGGTTAGATCTTTTTCACCAGCATACAGTAAAACCACATAAACCCTAGGTTTTGCCTAGAGTTTTCATAAATGATGCAAGATATGGAAAATATTTGGCCAACTTTAATGGAGGATTCTTCTAAGTTACAAAAATCATTTCAAGATAGAATTTATATGGTTTGTACAGTTCATAATGTTAGGTGCTCAGCATCTAGAATATGCTATAAGATTTTATTTCCTCGATGTTTCTAATAATTCTATGATCCATAATTCTCTTCTCTAATTTTTCTTTCTTCATCTTGATGATGGATTGTACAGTTTGATTTTAAATATTGAAGAAATAAACTCACACAGTTTATACCAAAAGTTAAGCACACTGTCATTTCAAGATATACAATTTGAGGCAAAAGAATTTTTCGAAAGGGTCTATGTTTCAAACATAAAGGAACTTGATTTCACCAAAAAATATGCTTTGTAATGTTAAACATCTTAATTTAAACTCTCTAGAATACTTTTCAGTAAAACTATACCTAGTTTGTACTTGGTCTGTCTCAGTCTACCCTTGTTCAACCTGGAGGAATTAGCCTACCAGGTATGTAACCCAGGTGGAACCCATTTGCAAACCAAGACTAGGGCCAAGGACTATTTCAAAATTAGCCTAGTTTGGAGCGCTAGGGGGAGAACTGGGTAACTTAAATTTGGATGAAGTATCCTAGAAACAAAATTCAAAATACTGGAGTGCAAGATTACTCAAGATGCATATTTGGTTTGGAGGGCTAGGGGAAGAACTAAGTAACTTAAATTTGGATGAAGTGTCCTAGAAATAGAATTCAAAATACTAGAGTGCAAGATTACTCAAGATGCATATTTGTTACATAACTAAGAAATTGCCTTCAATGTGAACATAAGGGTCAATCAAACTGCAACCTTAAAGCTCTAGCAAGATCAACTAGATCTTGCCAAAGGATTAAGTGAAACTTTTGAAGCATCTGTAGATCTGTTAAAGACTATTTAAGGTCAAACATCAATTGTAAAAAACCACAATCATGAAAACTAGAGGACCGCCTCTACAAAGCTGATAGCTAATAGCCAGCAATAGGATATTATCATACCATGTTGTGTGTAAAATGGAGCGCGACCATCATCAATATGTGGAATATATATGCAATAGTTGACCTAAGGAACTATTTAATTTCATTAATGCATAGGCAAAAAGGTTGAATTGTATGACACTAGTACGTATACAAATCTAATGAAGGTTGTTTGAAGAAAATAATTCATAGTAGAGCCTTTTATAGTAGTAACTTAAAATAGATGACATAAATCTCTTACAAAATAATAATGATAACTATCTTTGTAAGTTATAACCCAAATCAAATGGAATACACAACATGTAGAGTTGAAACACTTCAAGATACTTATTGATAATAATTAGAAATTGTTGAGATAATGGGTGTTGCACACATTGCATAATATTGTTATATTTTATTATTTTATTTTTATTATGTAATGTTGTACCTAGATGGACGTGCAACATGTAAAGATTCCCATGGAATATTCTTGATGAGTTGTATTGTAACATTGTGATAATATTATATGTAATTATTTAATATTGGGGGAAAAGAATCAAATGCCCAATATTAAATGTGGGGTCAGTGGGTTAGGTAGCACATGGTTTTAGCACATGGTTTATGTAATACCACTTAGTGGTTTTGTGGGACTTGCTACTATATAAGCAGCGACAAGGGTAGTTGTTGTAGAGAGAAAGAGAGAGTGACAAGGAGAAAGGCAAGAGTCAAGTGGGACAAGGCTTGACAGGTTAGCCAAGGGAGCATTTGTGAAGGTTGAAAGCATGGCATGGGATGTGTGGATTCATGCTTGTTCACATAGTTTGCTCGGTTGTGGCTATGGCCATGAAGGCTTCCATGGTTGTATGGCAATGGTATTTTTTGCTGAATAATACATGATGATGGATGCTTTTGGAGGCTGGGTTTTTCCCTCAATGAGGGTTTCCCAAGGTATATCTTGTGTCACATTTTGTGGGTATGTTTTCTATTCTCTTGCATGTGGATTTTAATTCCATGTTTATTTTAGATTTATTATGGGTTATGTGGAAACGGTTATATTCTTTGTTGCCAAGTTTCCTTACAGAAATTCCATCAAAGCTTTAGGGACGTAAAACAATCTTAGATGTGATCCAATATACTTAATTGCAATCTGCTGCAGCCGAAAACCTCATTCGAGCATGATCATTTTGAAGCAATCCAGCGTTTGATTTAGAGGAATTTGGATTTCAATTTAAGGTTTGTACACAACAAAATCCGCACACATAGAGGACTCAACATGCATGGTAGAATGTTTTTTGGTGGTTGTTGTAGGAAATGACACTGTGGAGTTGCAAATTTTTGGCAGGAGAGGCTAGCAAGTAGCAAGGCAGTTTTGGGCGAGGAAGATCATCTCCCGCAAATGGCAAAATAATTATTTTTCAAGGTCTTATTTGTTATTGGTTTTTTTTAATGTTTTATAGGCAACATTTAGTTAGATTTGAGTTTTTTTATATTATTATTATTATTATGTTAGTGGTGTTTTATGTTTTATAGGTTAAGTTTAGTTATATTTGAGTTTTTTATAATAATAATAATTATTATCATTATGTTAGTGGTGTTTTATGTTTTATAGGTAAAGTTTAGTTAGATTTAAGTTATTATTATTATTATTATTATGTTAGTGGTGTTTTATGTTTTATAGGTAATGTTTAGTTAGATTTGAGCTTTATTATTATTATTAATAAGGGAGGTATTTTGATTATTTCATTTTTATAAGTATTATTTAAAAGAAAGAGATTTTAGTGTTCTATTATTATTTTTTAGATATGGATTTATATGAAATACAATGCATGAAATATTGGTTAATAAATTTGAATAAAAAA
The DNA here is from genome assembly GCA_028749045.1 of Cupressus sempervirens. Classification (NCBI taxonomy): domain Eukaryota; kingdom Viridiplantae; phylum Streptophyta; class Pinopsida; order Cupressales; family Cupressaceae; genus Cupressus; species Cupressus sempervirens. The sequence goes on along the minus strand of CM053789.1, from coordinate 850,883,427 downwards.
ACTACACAGTTGAATTTAAAAAAAATATATCACAATAAAAAATAACATTTGGTTATCTACAACAATCACAATGTTTGAGTTGTCACAAGACTTCTCTTGCAATTTTCTCTTTATTAGAAATAGATGCATGGAAGATTCAAGATTTCATATTTGTAAATCAATTAGGAATTCTCAATTCGCAAAATAAATCAAATAAACTAAACATCATATTTCTATATCTATATAGTGGCACGTCTACTTTTTCCTTAAAATTTTTTTTACTAGTATAGATATCTTAAATATATCTATGTAGAGAATTGTAGGTAGCTATCCATTATAACGTGATCAAAATTTAATTTACCAAACAAACAAGCATTTTTTTTTGAGTAAAACATTATACAAAATGCACATGACAAAGGAAGACAATAATTAAACCACTTAAAAACAAGATCATCTAGAAGTAATTAATATATAGTGACTCCTTTCATAATTTTCAAATGATGTTACATCTTCTAAAATGGTGAATAAAATCTTTCAAGCCATTCTGCAAAGTGTGATGTATCTTGGTAGATTCAAAGTGAAACCACAATGAGTATCAGAAAGAAAGAGAAGATCCAAGGGCCATGAATGAATTATGGAAAATAAAATCAACCTAATCCATTGATAGATAAACCATAGAATAATTGAAGAGAGGAAGTAAATTAAATGACTAATTATCTAATCACTTGTTTAGTCATTTATTTGTTAGTTTATTTAGTAGTTTGTGCTTAGGCAACTAATTGTAGGTGACTAATTGTATAGCCACTTATTTAGTCATATATTTAATAGTCTATTTAGTCATTCTATTTAATTGATCTTGTGATTTTACTTGTTGATCAAATTAGTCACATATTTAGTCACACATAGCTGTTAATTGCAACAAAATAGTAGAATGTGATTAGTTTTAGTCACAGGACTAAAGGTTTTAGTGGTGTGACTATAAGTTTTAGTCACACAGTCACATATTTGCTAAAATGTACTAGTAGGAGGTTAGAAGATTGACATCATGTTCATTTTTCATAGACATCCTTGGATGAAGAAAGCTTCTGATGGAACATCTAAAGAATCTAACTTCCCAAGATATTTGTTAAGAGGGAGACTTTTGAGGTGTAATTCCTTGTTAATCAGTTCTCTATGAGAGAGAAGTTTGAGGTGAAATTTATTGTAATACATTCTTCTCTATGAGAGAGAAGCTTAAGGTAAAATCTCATGTTTCACCCTCTAGGAGAAACTATGGTGGATGCACCCTTTGACATGGTTCATGGTGGATATCATGTAACTACACGATTCTACCAAAAAACATCATGAGAGGTGGCAATCTTTCATCGAGGTTTGATTATGGTCACTGTTGTAAGGTGACGATCTTAACAATGGCTTGACCTATTATCATGATGAACTATATTAAGTTGTTTTCCTAGAGATCATGATAGCCACTTGTTATTCTAATGGACTACATTAAGTTGTTTTCCTAGAGATAAGATAACACTTATCCCTCTAGGATATGACATATTCTCTTGGTAGGAATCATGGACTTAATGCTAGTGCACATGCCAAGAGAGCATAATTATGATGAATATCATATGGTTGATATTTCTTGTTGAGTCATACTTCTAATGATATCAAAATATAACATCTAAATATGACATTCCAATAATATCATATTGAGATGATATCTCTCTAAATGCTTCAGAGGATAATGTGTTCTATAACAATCCTCCCTAGCTAAGAGGGAGGATTGTTGCAGCTTCAATAGAATTGAAGTAACCTAGAGACAATCCTTCCATGGTTATTGGTTAAACATTATTGCATTTACTTCATCATAAGTTAGACAAACTTATATATATATTCAAATTTGCACCTGGAACACACATACCAAAAAGGAAATGTTATTTCATTTGCATCAATCTCATGCCCTTAACAAGCATGAGAGAGGGGGTTAGAGGTTAGGTATAGAAAGCGAGAGAGGTTAAGAGTTACTTATTTTTGTGTGTGTGTGTGTGTGTGTTTGAGAGAGAGAGAGAGAGAGAGAGAGAGAGAGAGAGAGAGAGAGAGAGAGAGAGAGAGAGAGAGACAGAGAGAGAGAGAGAGAGAGAGAGAGGGGGGGGGGGGGGGGGGGGGGGGGGGTTACTCAAAGAGAGATAAAGGTTAAGGGTAACAAGTTAAAGAGAGATATTAGTAATATAATGAGAGAGGTTAGGAGTTAGTGAGAGAATAAGAGAGGTTAGGAGTTAGTAAGAGAGAGATGTTTGGTGTTATTTAGTGAGTGAGCGAGTAAGTGCATGTATGTGTGTTTTAGAGAGAGAGAATTAAAAATATGTTAGTATTCATGTTTACATGTTGGTTGCATATTTTGAAAAAAATGACTACCTATTTTAGATCATTCTTGATTATAATGGATGGACAACATTTTTTTTGATGTCCTAGGATTAGTTTATCTACATCATGTTGTAGAGATCTTCAATATATTTCTAATGCATTTTGAACAACTTCAATCAGACTCTAGATCTAAAAGTTATGGCCTACAAAGTAGAGCCCACTTTTATTTCTTTAAAACCTAATTGGACTTTGAACAAGTAAATTTTTAATTCTTCAAAACCTAATCAATTTTGAGTACGCTTTTTTCTTTTCATAACCTGATCGAGTTATTTGAATCCTAGAAACTTGATAAGGTTATAGCTTGGTAATAGCCTAGAGAAACAATCCAAAGGCTTGGAAGACCATTTTCCCTCCATTTTTTTCCTTTAGATATTTTTTCATCTTCTAAGACAAATGCTTTCTTTTTCCTTCATCAGGTTTGCAAATGGTGAATTGGGAATCTCTAAAATCACCACGATAATCTTGCATGTCTACTTAGTTTTCTAACCAAATAATTTTTTATTTTCAAACAACACTAACATTCTAAACTTTGTCTTGACAGTCTTCATAGACACATGTCTACCATTTTTTCATAAATTTTGATATACTTAAGAAATTTCAAAATAAATTACATATTATTGATTTCCACTTGATTTTATATACGTTTAAAAAAATAATCTATTTTCGATTATTTTGATGCAAGTTATGCCGACCACATGAATAGGTACCAAATTTTTAGGATGTAGTCACTTCAATAATTCATAACAAAAAAAACTCTTAAAAAATTTATTAAAAAATACACAACTTCTAGATATCACTCTTAACTATCATCCTATGAAAGGGATTTGCAAAATACATAGTACAACTATGTATTTTGTGTTGCACACAAAAATAACTATGTTATATTTTCTAAAACAACCAAGAACTATTTTTTGTGCGCACAAGGTTTGACCCACTTAATCTTATTCATTTTGTAAAAACTCAAGTACTTTAGAAAGTAAATTTAGAGTACTATAATTTATGTTTTTACACATCTTGTCATTTTGAGTGGATGACCCTCAAACATCTTGTCCAAGCTTAGGTTTACTTGATTTCAAAAATAAAAGGTGTCTACTTATACCTCCCTTTTTGCACAACATATTGGTGCACTTACTTTTAAAAAAAAGACTAATTTGTATAATTATATTAATATTCCTTTCACATTTAAGTGTATCTTTCCCAAAAAAATGAAAATAGTAATATACATGACCAAATAAAATCAAAACTAAATTTAGCATTGCACACCCAATGCTTCAACTAATTTAATATCATTGTAATGTTCTCTTGCAGATCAAACTAAATCAATTTCATTATCTTGTTCATGTTATTTGGGTTGATAAGATTATATGCTACATCTATAAATATAATATAATATTTTGTGACCAATTTTCCTCAATCAAAACAAATCCTCCTATTGGCTAATTGCTGCATGTACAAAAATGTGTAACTACTAGTGATTAATCTTATTAGAGAGATCATTCATCTTATAATAAGGCAATAGAAGAGGAGATCCTATAAGAACATAGTGATAGTAAGACAATGACAAAGATTTAACATTTGAAAAAAATCCTAAATCACATAAGTTATAAAATTGTGAAGGGAGTTAATTATATGAAAGTTTGAAAGAATTGTTCTTTAAGAGAGCATCTAAACACAAGATGGAGTGACTAATATACAAGTTACATGTTTGAGCTATATTAGGAAGTTCAAAATGAGGAGATATATGGAGATTGTTCTAAATGTATTTTTGAGTCTATACCTCTTCAACATGATTAGGAGAGTGGAATGTGGGAGTATATTTATGATTTTGAGAGTGTTGATTTTATGCATTTAAAAAACTCATCTAGGGTAGATCTTTGTTAGTCCTTGCCTATTAATAGGTAGGGGACTATTATTTTCATAGACCCCCCACCTATTAGTTCTTACAATAAAATAATTCTAACATCTAAAGTATTAAATGGGTGTGTGCACCAAGATGGTGTACAATTTAGTGGACACTACAAAAAAACCAAAAATATCAATAACCCGATCAGGTTATTTGAAATTTCAAAAAGTGGCTAGGCTTGGTTACCAAGTCTAGACAAAATACATAAAAAACAAAACCTGATCAGGTTTCTAGGATGAAAAATCTCTTCAAAATTTGATAGGGTTATTCAAAACTCAATTGGGTTTTGAAGAAATAAAAATAGGCTCCACTTTAGAGGCCATAACTTCACATCTGGAGTCTGATTGATTTCGTTCAAAATGCATTGGAAATATATTAAAGAGATCTATAAGATAATGCAACTAAAGTAATACTTGGAAATTAAGATTTTCTTTTCCATCTTTTATATAATCAATCATGGTCTAAAATAGATAGTCATTATTTACCAAACATGGAATGAATATCTAGGTAAGAGTGTTATCATAGTTTTTATCTTTATCTCACCTATCTCCCTCTCTCACTCCCTCTCTCTCACACACATATACACACACTCAAACTCACTCACTAACTCCTAATCTCTCTCTTACTAACTCTTAACATCTCTTATTCTCACAAAAACTCCTAACATCTCTTTATATAACTCATAATCCTTAACCTCTCTCTCTCTCTCTCTCTCTCTCTCTCACACACACACACACACACACACACACACACACACACACACACACACACACACACACACAAACACACACACTCATGCACTCACTTATTCACTCTATAACTCCTAATATATGTCTCACTAAACAAACTCCTAACCTCTATCTAACTTATATTCCTTAACCCTCTCTCTCCAACTAACCCCAATCCCCCCGCCTATCTCTCTCTCTCTCACACACACATGAACTCCTACAATATCTCTCTTACTACCTCATAATATCTCTCTTAATAACTCCTAACCTCTCTCATTATCTCACTAACTCCTAAATCCTCTCTATATAACTTGCAATCATTAACCTTTGTATCTCTAACTAAGCCCTACCTCCTCTTTGACTAAGCCCTACACCCTCCCTAACTAACCCCCCACACATATACACATACACACACATGTATGTATGTATGTATGTATGAGAGAGAGAGAGAGAGAGAGAGAGAGAGAGAGAGAGAGAGAGAGAGAGAGAGAGAGAGAGAGAGAGAGAGAGAGAGAGAGAAGTTAGTAAGAAAATTAGAGAGGTTAAGAATTAGTAAGAGATGTTGAGAGAGAAATATTGGAATTTAATGAGTATGTGGGTGTATGGAAGAGAGACACCTTAAGACTTATTGAGAGAGGTCTTAGGTTTTTTTTTTCCCTTCTTTTAAATTATTTAATTTTTTTTGTGTATGTGAGATATATTTATCTCACACAAATTTTTTTTTAAAAATATTAATTCAAAAAAAAAAAACCTAAGACCTCTCTCACTATGTCTTAAGGTATCTCTCTTCCATACACCCACATAGTCATTAAATTCCAATATTTGTCTCTCAACATCTCTTACTAATTCTTAACCTCTCTAATTATCTTACTTGTTGATCTCATATTGGTTTTGACAATTGATTTTCAACACACTTAATCCATTTACTTAGTTCATGCCGAACTAGTAATACATGCCGAGCACAACATGTAAATATTAGACCATGCTGAGTTGCAATGAGTGTCAAGTCACTCATGTGCCAAGAAAATAGACCATGCCAAGTGATTCAGGAGCCGTGTAAATAGTGGATGCTGAGTAATGCAGGTGTCGAGTCACAATATACAGAATAGTGTATGTTGAGCATCAAAGATTTCATATGTCGAGTGACATAGTTTTGACATATTTTTTTATAATGGCACAAACAACTATGTAAACCATTTTTTAGTAGACTTAAGGATATATCTTGATATTTTGGAGATAAGGATGAATCTATATTTGGATTGCATAACCCTATGTAATTACATGCAATCAATTAGAAAATAGGAAGGATTAAGCAGAAAAACTAATGAATCTCAGATATAGATTCATATCTAATTCTAAGCCACCTAAGTCTTCTTAAGGAGGACAAAAACCTTAAACTTTCTAAGAGTGTTCAATGATTTGAAGGAGCAAACAAGATAGTTTGCATGCACAACATTCAAGGTGACTTAGAAGAAAGAGTAAATTGTAGAATCAGTTAGAGAGGAACAAAGGATAGAGAAAAAGGATACATCATTGAGGTATCTGATTGAGAAGGATCAATTAGACATTTTTTAGAGGTGATCTGTTATTAGAAAAGCAAGTGCCAATCATAGGATCTATGATGAGACATTTTAGTAGGTGATTTCAGTTAAATTTCTTAAGCAAAGTAGTCCTAACAAGCTATATGAAATCCTTTAATAAGGTGCTTACTTAGTTGTAAGTTGAAGTCCTCTAACAAGGCACACTTCTAGCAGGGTGTTGAAATCCTCTAACAAGGTGAGACTTAATAGTCTTTGTAAGCCTTTAACAAGGTAGACCCTTTTCAAGGTAGAACATGTTTCATGGTCAAAACATTATAACCTTCATTGGATACACTTTATTGCTGTGATAGTGAAGATTTGTGTGTGTCATCCCCACCCTAGTTTTACATTCTCACTTGGAGGGTTTTTGGGTAATCATATTTGGTGTTATGTGTATGAATGCTTACATGGTTATATGTTTTAGATGCATATACTTTACATGTTATTATAACATACTTGTTAATGCATGTGATGAATGAATGGTGAAAGTTTTATGGGTCCAAGGTTAAACTATTGATTCCCCCCCCCACCCACACACTAGAAGCTTACTCTTTCCACTTGTAATTTTGAACAATTGGTATCAGAGCTATGTTCTCAGAAGGAGACACTTTGCAACTTTGAGAAAAATCTTGAAATGGAAGTCTACAAGTTAGGAAAGACTATTGAGAATCAAAGAATTGATATACAACTCATTCTACATGAATTGGATGAAGCAAGAGAGGAACTAAAGAAATCCTTAAAGAGAAGAAAAGAAATTTCTATTATGGAGAATGACACACTATACAAAGAGATAGACACTACCAAGCTATTTGCAGATGGTGACTTTAGTGAATTTGATGTAGTAGTTGTAGATCTAATAGAAAAGAATAGAGTCCAAGTTGAAGAAATCAAAAATCTCAAGCTAGAGCAAGAATCACAAGCGATACTGCTATGTGAGGTGACTGAACAAAAGAAGAAAGTTATGGAAGAAAAATGCAATGATTGAAGAAGACAAAAGATTTCTGGCTAATAGATTGGAAAAGAAGTCAACAGAGCTAACCAAAATTTCCAATATGCGATTGGATACTCTAAGTCAAATGATGAATGCCAACTATGAATTGAATGTTAAGGATATTGAGATAACTACATTGAAGTTGTAGAATGAACAATTGTAGATTGACCTCAAGAAAAAAAAATTGCTAAAAGTTTGAACAAGACAAATGAAACCATCAAATACTTTGAGAAATTATTGAGATCCCTTGGATCCAACAATGATACATTAGGATTGGGCTACACAAGCACTGAAGAAGGAGAATCATCCAAAGTTGCAGAAGAAAGAAACATCAAAGGTAAGAACTCCAAACCTACTTGTCATAATTGTGGTAAGAAAGGATGTACTGCTAATGTGTGTAGGAGAAAGTTTACAAACCATAATGTCATGCCTAAGAACATGACTCATTGTCATAAGTGCAACAAGCAAGGTCATTAGACACATGAATGCAGAACTAGAACCATGCATGCACAAAGATTTGAAGGATATTGCTACAATTGTCAGAAGTATTGACATAGAGCTTTTGAATGTAGATCAAAGTCCATGTGGTCATCAAACAAGCCAACAAAGGTAAGAAACAATGACAACTCTTATAATTGGGATTATAACACAAGATATAGTTGTCATTATTGTTAAGAATATGGACATATCCTTGAGAATTGTATTAGGACACACTTCATAGGTAACTACCAAAGATGGTTAAGTCAAACTAAATATTTTAGTTATTTGAAAAATAGTTATATCAGTAGGCATTGTCCAACTAGGTCAAAGGCACCAAGTTGCGAATTTAACAAAGGTAAAGGAAAGGTAGATGTTGAACACAACAGAGATGAGACAAACAAGACATGGAAAAAGAAAGATGTTTGTAGTACATCAAATGGAGAAGGGATCACTTCACCCAATGGGTCAAGTGATCACACCTCAAAAAACTAGGCAAAAAAGAGGTATGTAGGACTAGAATTTAAAGGTTATATCATGCATCAATTCCAAAAGAAGATAGTACTAAAAAACTACATCAACATGAATAAAATATGCAAGAATTTGTTAGAGATTTAAGAAAAATCTTCAAAATTTAATGTTGATGATGAGTATGAAAAGTTTCCTATATGTGCCAAGTGGAATGTTAGTTGATGTCGAGCAGCCAGACTATCTAGTTGATCTTGAGCTCGTAGTAGTTGCCGAATGATGGAAATATCAATGAATGTCAAATGAACCCCCAAAATTAGTTATTGCCAAGCTTACAATTGTGTAAGCACTTAGCGTTAAATGCAAGGTTTTTGAAGGGTATATGATCGATTTGAACTCATTTTTCATCATTTCAAAATTGAGAAAGAGCGAGAAGAGCTAGAAGTGACCTAGAAATTTGTTAGAAGCAATTGCAAAGGATTTGTGTAGCAATTCATCATCAATTCAATAGATTTTGAAAGGTATTTATTAGAATTTGAGCTATACAATTTTAAATTTTCTTAAACCCTAGCTTGTCACAATGGCATCTAGTTCAAAAAATGCTGAAGGGAAAGAAGTTTTAAATGTTTAGCTAGTTAGTAATGAACCAAAGCAACTTGTATTTAAGGTCATTCCTAATGTTGCCTATAAACAAGACCCTTCTAGTGCATTGTCAATGATCCTACCAAATGTGATAATGGTGCAATATGTAAGGAAATGTTACAATTGCAAGATAGGAAGCTTCAAAGACATGGAGATAAGAGGTGCATGTAACAGATTGTTTGAGAATTTTGAGAAAAAGGGTTTAACGTGAGCTCTAAATTTTCCAAATGTATTTAAAACTGAGTGGATAAGAATTGTGCAAAGCTCAATTCATGATGGTTCCCTGTGGCTAGAAGGAGGACTAATCAAAATAACCAAGAGAATAATTCATAGGGTTACTAGCTACCCAACCCTGGATCTATTGGATATAATTGACTAATTGTGTGTTGTCTTTAATGTTACACAAATGTCATATTAGTTGTTAGTCAGTGCTTACCAAGCTCTCTTGGTCAACAAGACAAATTTTCTTGTCTACCAAGAATTCCTAGAGATTACTCTACGAAGACAGTGTCTATCGAGCTCACTTGGGCATCAAAGGAAATTATGGCAGAAAGTAGTGTTAACTGAGTTCTCATGATTAACAAAGGAAAGTTGGTCAGAGTCAGTGTTCACTGAGTTCACTCAGTTGCCAAAGGACTTTGCAAGTTTGCAGTGTTAACCAAGCTTCTGCTGGTTAACATAGGAAATCATGTTAGGACCAATGTTTATCGAGAAGGGTTGGCCAATGAAGGATTTTGTTGATTTGGGATATGAAGTGTAATTATTTCAATTATTGATTCCAGTTGACTATGGTGATTTTTATTGGTCATTGTAATTTGTAATTGAGCTGACTTGATAATCTGGATGGTATAAATGAAAGGTCAAGTTGAGATTCTAATGTGTGTAAGAGTATGGAAGTGTATTGATTGATTGAGAAGGAAAGTGTGAGAAAACTTGAAGAATGGTCAGATATCCTTATGGAGTAGCAAAGTAATATTTGATCAGGAAGGATCTAATATGGAGCAAAATAGAGATCTATAATGAACAATTCAGTTGCATCTCATTTAGATCATTTCATTGTTACTTTCTTACCATTGTAGTAGTGATTCCAAAATCTCTTAACAAAGTTGGTTTAACAGCCAGTTGTAAATCCTCTAACAAGGTGACAGTTCCATTGAATTATTTTAAGACCTCTTGCAAGGTCACTCCTAATAGGGTGATTAAATCCTCTAACAAGGTCACACCTAACAATGTGTTTTGTAACCTGTAACCAGGTTGGCTCCTAATAGAGCTCACTTTAGAAGAGTGAAAAATAGTAACTAGTTACATTGGTGTTTTTTCCCATATTGGGTTTCCACATTAAATCATGGTGTCTCATGTGTTCATGTTATTTATTTTACACTTGCAAGTTAATCACTGTGAATGTTTAAGTTCAGTTAAAGTAAATCACACTCCACTTTTACCAAGTTACAACATTTTTAGTGTGTTTATCAAATAATAGTAGCAATCAATTTTCTTGTTAACATACAAGGGATCTAAAATATTTTTGTGGTAGCTAATTCACCCCACCTCTTAGTTACTCCATCTATATTTCCAAAAATTCGTATCAAAGATTTTGGTGGTTGTAGGAAAGGTTTCAAGGACCTAAGCTAAAGATCAGGATGTCTTACAAGAGAGAAATTCCAAATCTTAATAGAGATAACTTTTTAGCATGGTAGGGACTAATGAGACTTCATCTGTCTTCATTGGTGATTCAGTATTGAAATACCTTGAAGAAGAATACATAACTCCTACTGGTACATTATCTATTGGAGATATTGCAGAGAAAAAGAACCATAACACCATGATGATAGATATTGCATCTGCTCTTAGCTATGAGGAATTTGATGATATCAAGGATTGCAAAACCGCTTTTGAAATGTGGAATAAGCTAAAAGACATCTAAGGTGGTGATGAAAATGTGAGGAGAGCCAAAGAAAAAAGCCTTAGAGGATAATTTGATCAGATGAGAATGAGAGAAGATGAAAATATTGCCAAATATGTAGAAAGAATCAAAGCCAGTGTCAATGAATTAAAGCTTCTGGAGGAGATATCAAGGAAGAAATTGTTGCAAGTAAAGTTCTTAGAACATTGCTTCCTATCTATGGATTTAGAGTATCTGCTATTCAAGAAAGAAGGCATGAAAAAAATCATAAGATAACTTTGGATACTTTAGTAGAAAGGTTGATAGCTTTTGAGCTAGACAACTATGACAATTATGTTCCAGCTTCCAAGAATATTGAATTTTCATTTGAGGCTAAGCTTTCGCTTAAGGAGAAAGGAAAGAAAATAAAGGAAATTTAGTTAGAAAGTGAAGAAGAATCAGAGGAAAGTTCTGATAGTGATCTAGAAGTTGTTGAAGATTTACTTGCAAGAAAATATTTTAGAGGTAGAGAAAAATACAAAGGTAAAGTTCCCCTAATCTATTTTTCATGTGAAGAAATTGGTCATATTGCTACCAGGTGCCCAAACAAAGAAAGCAAGGATGAGAAGAGAAGTCACAAGTGCAATGGCAAAAAGGATTTCAAAAATCATAAATCATTCAAGGACAAAGGTAAGACGACTTGTTTTATGGCTAAGGATTCAGATAATAGTTCCAGCTTCCAAGAATATTGAATTTGCATTTGAGGCTAAGCTTTCACTTAAGGAGAAAGGCAAGAAAATAAAGGACATTCAGTCAGAAAGTGAAGAAGAATTAGAGGAAAGTTATGATAGTGATCTAGAAGTTGTTGAAAATTTACTTGCAAGAAAATATTCTAGAGGTAGAGAAAAATATGAAGGTAAAGTTCCCCTAATCTGTTTTTCATGTGAAGAAATTGGTCATATTGCTACCAGGTGCCCAAATAAAGAAATCAAGGATGAGAAGAGAAGTCACAAGTGCAATGGAAAAAAGGATTTCAAAAATCACAAATCATTCAAGGACAAAGGTAAGACAACTTGTTTTATGGCTACGGATTCAGATAATAGTGAAGATGAAATAGTTTACATTGTTGTGAAAGATGAATCTGATGATGAAGAAGATAAGATGACATTTATCTCTCATGTGAGAAAAAATGATACATGGATCATAGATAGGGGATGTTCACATCATATGACTAGTGATAAAACAAAGTTTGAACACTTTGAAGACTATGATGGTGGTAGTGTAAGGTTTGGAAACAATGAACCTTGTTTCATAAAAGGGAGAGGTTGAATATCATTAACCAAAGAACTTGTATGCGACAATGCCTACTGTATTGAAGGACTAAAACATAATCTGTTGAGTGTGGTACAACTAATCAACATTGGATTCAAGGTGGAATTCATGCATGGAAAGGCAAGCCTGTTGGATGACAAAAGAAAACTGATTGGATCAGGCAAACATACAAAAGTGAACCGATTTTATCTTGATCTTGGTGATTGCTCATGTTTTATTGCTCAAGTTGAAGAAAGTTGGTTATGGCACAAAAGGTTATGTCATGTAAATTTTGATAATATGGTGAAAATAAGAAAATTCAGAAAAGTAAGAGGCATTCCTAGTTTGAAGAAACTAGATGTTGGTTTAAGCAAGAATTGTCAGATTGGCAAAATGGGAAAGACTAATTTTAAAAGCAAAAAATATCAATCTAAAGATGTCTTGGAAATTGTACATATTGATTTATATGGACCCATTGGAATAGAAAGCTATAGTGGAGAGAAAATCTTTATTCTTTTTGTTGATGACTATTCAAGAATGATGACTGTTATATATCTTAGAGAAAAGTTAGAAGCATTTGAGAAATTCAAATGGTATCTAGCAAGAGTAGAAAAAGAAACAGGGAAAAGACTAAAATTCTTAAGATCAGATAGAGGTGGTGAATTCATCTCCAATGAATTCAATAACTTTTGCATTGAAAGAGGAATCAAAAGATGGCGGCGAGAGGAATGAAATAGCTGAAAATAGAAATAGATCTATCACGGATTGTGCAAAGACTCTAATGATTGAAAAGAATGTTGCTATCAAATATTGGAAGGAAGCTATCAACACTGCAATTCATACCTTAAACTGAGTATAGTTGAAGAAGGACTCATATAAAACTTTTTATGAGTTATGGTGTGGCTATAAAACCAATGTAAGTTACTTGAAAGTATTTGGAAGTATATTTATATCTTGAAAGAATCTAGAAAAGGAAAATTTGATGTAAAAGGTGATGAAGGTATATTCTTAGGTTATTCTTGCAGAAGTAAGGCATATAGATGTTTGAATTTGTCTACTCATAAAATCATAGAAAGTGCACATGTGAGAATTGATGAGTTTGCAGTAAGGATTGAAGAAGAAAGAAAAAAGGAACCAGAAGATTACAGGAGATTTTTTTACATCGAACCTAATACATTGCGAGTCACATCTGTCAATAAAGATATTTCTACTCCTGAGTCTTCCTTAGTTACCAAGTTGCAAGAAGTTGAAATTGAGTCACAAGGACCCGAGTCACATTCTAAAGCTACCGAGCCAATTCGTATTGAGTCTAAGCAACTAGAGCTAGAATTTGAAGTTCAAGAGGATGATAATGCAATTAATTCAAAAGGAAAGAAACCTGTATTGGCCAAGTATGTCAGAAGGCATCATGCACCAGATCAGATTATTGGAGATAAATTAGAAGGTACTATGACAAGAAGTAAGCTAAAAGGTACATGTTTACTTGCTAATTTTGAACCTAAAAATACTAAAGATACATTGGAAAATGAAAGTTTGGTTGAGGCTATGAATGAAGAGATAGAGCAAATAGAGAAGAACAAAACCTGGACTCTTGTATGTAGGCCCAAAGATAAAAAATGTAATTGGAACAAAATGGGTATTCAAGAATAAGTTGAATGATGATGGTAAGGTATCAAGAAAAAAAGCTAGATTGGTATGTGAAGACTACTCTCAAGAAGAAGGCATTGATTATGATGATACTTTTGCTCCTATTGCAAGATTGGAAGGTGTTAAGACCTTACTTGCATATGCAGCACATAAAGGATTTAAGGTATATCAAATGGATGTTAAATCTACATTTCTCAATGGTATTCTTGATGAAGAAGTTTACATTGAACAACCAGAACGTTTTGTTGATCCAAACAAAAGGGACATGGTTTGCAAGCTGCACAAAGCTTTATATAGTCTAAAACAAGCTCCTAGAGCATGGTATGAGAGGTTGCACAACTACCTTATACAGATTGGTTTCTATAGAACTAATGATAAAAATAGTTTGTACATCAAGGAAGGACCAGATAACACGATTTTATTGGCAGAAATATTTGTGGATGATACTTTATTTATAAGGAATGATGATCTATACAAAGAATTTTTAGAGCAAATGAACAAAGAATTTGAAATGTCTATGTTTGGTGAGATTAAATTCTTTTTTAGACTTCAGATACAACAAAGTAAGAATGGTATCTATAGTACTCAGTCTAAGTATATCAAGGAGATACTTAAAAAGTTTGGTATGGACGATTCAAAACCAGTTGGAACCCCCATGTGTACTGGATTAAACCTTATCAAAGATGATTATTCAAAAGAGGTAGATCAGACCTTATATACATCAATGATTGGAAAATTATAGTATGTAGTTGATACAAGGCCTGATATTGCTTTAGCAGTTGGTATAGTGGTAAGATTCTTGGCAAAACCCAGAGAAAATCATATGATGGCTATCAAAAGAATCTTGAGATATTTGAAAGACACTAAAGACTATGGCTTATGGTATAAACTTGGAGGAAATTTGGACCTAAAAGTATTTACTGATGTTGATTGGGTAGGAATTATTGATGATAGAAAAAAATCAAGTGGTGAAGCATTCTTTCTTGGTAAAAGGTTGGTATCTTGGACAAGTAAAAAGAAAAATTGCATATCCCAATCCACAAATGAAGCAAAATATGTTGTAGTAGTAGTGAATTGTTCTAATATTGTTTGGTTTAAATAGTTGTTGGAATGCATGAATGTTGAGATCAGAGAACCAGTTGTCATGTTTTATGATAATACAAGTGCAATTAACATATCAAGAATCCAATGATGCATTCCAAAACCAAGCATATTGCTATACAATATCATTTTGGTAGAGAATTGGTGTAGGAAAAATAAATCAGATTGGAATATGTCCATACAAAAGAACATATTACAGAAATATTTACCAAGCCATTACCTAAGGATGTATTCTTGTATCTAAGAGGTAAGCTAGGGGTCATTCCCCTATCTGAAGCTCACTAAATAAACTTTTAGTGATGCATCAATAGGAACCAAGTTGAAGATCTATTAGTTGATGCAGCATAGTCAAGAGAACATTGCATATGAATCAATACTCAAGGTACATTGATACTCATTTGGTATGTGTTGTCTTTGGCATGTGTTGTCAAAGAGGGAGAGTTTATTGTCATATATTTTTGAAATTTGTTTTAAGAAAGAAGCTATGTAATTCCATCATAGAGGGATTACTACATAAGAGAAGCTTGTGGTATAAAATCTAAGAGGGAGAAACTTTCTATCATAGAAAATCTTGTTTTCAAATTTCATTGTGCCATGACGTGTTGTGTTGCCATCAATGCCAAAGAGCGAGATTGTTGGATACAATTGTCTAATTGTTTGTTGTCTTTGATGTTACACAAATGTCATATCAGTTGGCAGTCAGTGCTTATCAAGCTCTCTTGTTCAGAAAGACATTTTTTTCTTTTTTACCGAGCATTCCTGAAGATTACTCTGTGAAGACAATGTCTACCAAGCTCACTCAGGCATCAAAGGAAATTATGGTAGAAAGCAATGTTAACCAAGTTCTCATGGTTAACAAAGGAAGGTTGGTTAGAGTTAGTGTTCACTGAGTTCACTCAGTTTCCAAAGGACTTTGCAAGTTCACAATGTTAACCAAGCTTTTGTTGGTTAACACAGGAAATCATGTCAGGACTAGTGTTTACCCAGTAGGGTCGACCATTGAAGGATTTTGTTGATATGGGATATGAAGTTTAATTATTTCAAGTATTGATTCCAACCAACTATGGTGATGTTTATTGGTCATTGTAATTTGTAATTGAGTGGACTTGATAATTTGGATGGTATAAATGAAAGGTCAAGTTGAGATTCTAATGTGTGTAATAGTATGTAAGTGTATTGATTGATTGAGAAGGAAAGTGTGAGTGAACTTGAAGAATGGTCAAATATCCTTGTGGAGTAGCAAAGTAATATTTGATTAGGAAGGATTTAGTATGAAGCAGAACAGTGATTTGTACTCAGCAATTTAGTTGCATCTCATTCAAGTCATTTCATTGTTACTTTCTTACAATTGTAGCAGTGATTCCAAAATCTCTTAACAGAGTTGGTTTAACAACCAATTGTAAATCCTGTAACAAGGTGACAGTTCCATTGAATTGTTTTAAGACCTCTTGCAAGGCCACTCCTAATAGGGTGATTAAATCCTCTAACAAGGTCACACTTAACAATGTTTTTTGTAACCTTTAACCAGGTTGACTCCTAATAGGGCTCACTTCAGAAGAGTGAGAAATAGTAGCTAGTTACATTGGTGGTTTTTCCTATATTGGGTTTCCACGTTAAATCCTGGTGTCTCATGTGTTCATGTGATTTTTTTTACGCTTGCAAGTTAATTATCGTGAATGTTTAAGTTTAGTTGAAGTATATCACACTCTTCTTTTACCGAGTTACAAAATTTTTTGTGTGTTTACCGAATAACAACAATAATCAATTTTTTTCTTAACATCCAAGAGATTTGAAATATTTTTGTGGTAATTGATTCACCCCCCCCTCTCAATTAATCCAGCTTTATTGCCAACAGGATCAGCCAAAGACACTTAGAAGTGATTCAAAGGAAGTAATTGAGAAGAATACGAGAGTAGTCTAGAATAAAAGAGGTATGACCATAGATACCATCACTGATCCATTGCTAAACTTTGTTGTAAGGGTAATCTCACATAAATTCTATCAATCTAGTAGATTAAATAGTGTACCTTGCATAGCCATGGATGTTGGTTATAAAATTGTCAACAAAGATCATACATATGGTCTAGTAGAACTCCAATTACAACAACTTATGGAGAACCTTGGATCAATAAGGAAAACCAAGAGTGCACAATGCAAGTTTGGTTCTATACTAGTTTGCATATTCTTTTATGTACAAAACACATTTCCCTCATTTGGTACACTTGGATGGAAAGCCTATAGATCAGTTGCAGTTCAAATTGGTGAATTCATTGAGCAGATGGGAGACAATTTTGAAACTATCATGACAAGTTATTTTGAAGACTTTAAGAATTCAATGAAGAAAAGACTCAGGATTCCAGTTTCCTTAGTGGAGAAACATTATAATGATATATATTTTCTTTTTGATGTTGATTACACATATGTGCAAGCTGCCACACCAAGGATAAATTTTGAGACCCTTAGGATATGAGATAAACATAGATGAAGCCTCAATAGCCATCATAGCTCTACTTGTAGAGGAAGTAGATAAGACTGCTAAAGTCTTTGGGAATTATGAGATGATGAAATCAAATATTACTATGGAATTGAAGACTCCTTCTACAATCAAGAAAAAGGATAGGCTGGTAAAGAAACTAAAAGCAAAATTTGGAGAAGGTGTTGAGGAGGAAGAGGAAGAAGAAGAGGAAGAAGAAGAAGAGGATGAAGAGGAAGACGAACCTCAAACTCAAGATCCCCTAGTTTTAACTCAAGGCATGGGAGAAGATAAAGAAGAGGAAGAGACTAAAGGTGCCAAGGGAAAAGAAGTTGAGGAAGCACCAACCCCTGTTGAGTCAAAGAAAATGAAGGAAAAGGTACAACCAATGGCTAAGGCTAAGAAGATTGTCAAACCTAGCAAAGACAAGCCCATTGCACCTACCACCAGAGCCACTACACGAGAAACTACTTAAAAGGCTAAAGAAAAATCCAAGTAGATAGAGTAAGGAGGAAAAAAATAGAAAAGATAGAGAAGGAAATATGTGGCACAACTATATTTTGATGAAAAAAGATTGAATCAGATGATATTAGCCAATTCAAAGTGGTAAGTCACAATCCTCTCTCAAATCTTGAGAATTTGTGTGAAAATGTCAAGAATAGTGCAGATTTGTCAAATTTTGGTCATATGAATTTTGATAATTTAGGAAATGAGGAGAAAAAGAAAGTGGAAGAAGCCCTATATGAAATGATGTCAAAATTTAAGACAACTCCATTAAAATTTTCCAACTTTGTACCCAAGAGTCTATATGACTTAGTTGAGCAAAAATGGCATTATTGTCTAAATTTGGAAAGACAATTAAGGGAAACCACTTTAGCTCAAGTAATGCCAGAAGTGACCAAAGGATAGATTGCTAAGGCTATGAAGAAATATGCAAATAAATTCACATCAAAATATAGAGCCTTCAATATTCTCCAAAATAATATTGAAAATGTGAAAAAGTCAACACAAATATAGAAACTCATTTATGGGTTGACCATTGTCAAACAAGGAGAAGCTGACCCTTTAGATGGTGAAGATGATGACGACAAAGATGATGACAAGGAAGAAGATGAAAAAGACAATATAGTTGGTGAAGAGACATAAAAGCAAGATGATGACATGACAACAACTAAGACTAGGCAACAAGATGAATAGAGTGTGCAAGACACACAAGTGTCGAGTGTTAGTCCTCCCTATGAAACACCTAAAACCACTAAAACCATAATGATAAAGGATTTTTCTGATGCATCAGCCTAGAACATCAATCCACTTACTATATAAGATCTAAAGAAGATATTGGATCAGTCTACACTTGAAGCTAAACTTTGTAAAAATCTAGTTTTGGTTAGTGTAGAAGAATTGCAAAAAGTAGTAACTGATGTTACAAGGGAAAAGGTGAATCCACAAGAACCACCTTCCATAATCCCTTTATTTTCTCTTGTACAACCTTCAATTCAAATGATAGTAGATACATCTACTAAGGTTGATACAATTCAGAAGAAAATAGATGAAAAAGGTACAACTACAGGACAACAAACAAGATAGATAGACTCATCTATACCTACAATACAAGAACAAGGTGCTAGCCAAGTCATAGTGATAGACTAGGGGAAGCCTAAAGAGACATAATCTAAGGTGAAGGAACAAATAGCCATTCAATCTTTGATAGCCTTACCAACATCTAGCACTCCTTCTACACAAACTCTTCAAAAGCTGAGCACAGAAGCCATTCCATTATAGATCTTAGTGCCAAGCCTGAGCTCATCAAAGGTAGCAAAGGTAAGACATTATGGAGACATAATCCTATATAAAGAAATTATTATTCCAAAGTATGACTATGATACTATGACATTGGAGCAAATAGGCATTTTGTAACAAGCCTTAAAAAGGAAAAAGCATCAAGAAATGCTTAGGAGATAACATAGGCAAATGCAAGCACTTCAAGATATAAAGGACATCTTTATAGATGCATTTATCATACTAACTCCTAAAGAAACCAAGCCACTCATAGAAAAATTGAAAGATATGGTGGAAAAGGTCAGTAATGAAGACATTGATACAAATGCAAAACTCTTAGAATGGTCTGAAAAGAAATTTCAAAGCAAGGTAAATGAGCAAAGGTTGAGGAAGTGAAGAAGGTACTTGAGAATATATTCTCACTATACACAAAACTATGAAATCCTACACTCTTCACCCAAGAGACTAGAAGTCACATTCTGAGTCTGGAAAGTCAAATATCTACATAAGGTGTAAGATTACCATCAAATCTAGCTTAGAGTGAGAAGCATTTTACAACATTGCTTCAGACACAGAGTTAGTTAGCTATGTTAATAGTAGATGAGGCTAATATTAGAGCCAAATTTACAAGTATTTAGGCCACCCTCATTCCACATATGGAGATATTGCGCAAGGAACTAGGCTATGTAGAGACATTATGAAGAAAGACCCCAATCTTTCTGCTTTAGACAATCTAGTACACCTTTTTGCCAAGCTTACAAACCAAATTAAGTCATTGGATGTTGCATGTGATAACTAGGATGTAGCCCTCAAGATAATAATGGATGTCCATAAATCATTTTTGGACAAATACACCATAAGTGTATAGCCCATTTGACATAAGTGTCAAAAAGGGGGAGATGAAGATAAAGGGGGAGATGATGGCAAAAGGAGTAGATGAAAATATAAGGGAGATATGATATGGGGGAGTATGAAAAAAAGATGAACAACTAAGAAAGGGGGAGCATAGTAGCATATATATATATCATTGGGGTGATATGCATTATTGGAAAGAAAGCAACAAACAGATACAAATATCAGCTAAGAGAGAGCATATCAAATGAAAGAATATAAGAAATACAACATATTGAAGTCAAAGTGTATCAGTAGAGACACATTTACTCAAAGAGGAGCATAGATTTTGGTTATAGGATAGATTTATTAACTCAGGGGGAGTTATCAAATTTTGAGGTATACAAGTTAGTGCAAAATTTTGAAATTTTGAAATTTTGTATATAAGCTGAGTCATGGATATGTTATGCTTGAGAAATTAAGGATAATATTGTATATTTAAGTGTTTTTGATACTCATGTCAAAGGGGGTGATTATTTATCTTAGATTGGTTTTGACAAGTGAGCATCAACACACTTAATCTATTTACTTAGTTCATGTCAAACTAGTAATGCATGCTAAGCACAACATGTAAATATTAGACCATGTTGAGCACAACATGTAAATATTAGACCATCCTGAGTTCAAATAAGTTTTGAGTCACTTAAGAGCCAAGTAATGCAAGTGCCCAGTCACAGTATATAGAATAGTGCATGCCAAGCATTAGAGACTTCATATGCTGAGTGACATAGTTTTAACATATTTGTTTGTAATGGCACACACAACTATGTAAACTATTTTTGAGTTGACTTAAAGATATATTTCAATATTTTGGAGATAAGGATGAATCTATATTTGGATTCCCTATGCAATTACATGCAACCAATTAGAAAATTGGAAGGATTAAGCAGCAAAATGGATGAATCTCAGCCATAGATTCATACCTAACCCTAAGCCACCTAAGTCTTCTTAAGGAGGAAGAAAACCCTAAAATTTCTAAGAGTGTTCAATGATTTGAAGGAACAAACCAAATAGTTTGCATGTAGAGCATTCAAGGTGACTTCGAAGAAAGAGCAAATTGTAGAATCAGTTAGACAAGAACAAAGGATAGAGAAAAAGGATACAACATTGAGACATCTTCTCGAGAAGGATCAATTAGACATTATTTAGAGATGATCTGTTATCAAGAAGGCAAGTGCCAATCACAAGATCTATGCTGAGAAATTTGAACAGGTGATTTCAATTAAAAATCTCTTAAGCAAAGTAGTCTTAATAGGCTATATGCAATCCTTTAATAGGGTGCTTACGTAGTTGTAATTTGAAGTCCTTTAACAAGGCACACTTCTAAGAGGGTGTTGAAATCCTCTAACAAGGTGAGACCTAACAGTCTTTGTAAGCCTTTAACAAGGAAGAGCTTTCATAGGGTAGATCATGTTCCATGGTCAAAACATTGTAACCTTCATTGGATACACTTTATTGTTGTAGTAATGAAGATTTGTGGGTGTCATCCCCACCCTAGTTTTACCTTCTTACTTAACGGGTTTCTAGGTAATCATATATGGTGTTATGTGTGTGAATGCTTACATGGTTACATGTTTTAGATGCATATACTTTACATGTTATTACAGCTTACTTGTTAATGCATGTGATGAATGAATGGTGAAAGTTAAAGTTTTATTGGTCCAAGGTTAAACTATTGATTCACACACCCCCCCCCCCCCCACCCCCCCCCAACAAAAAAGTTTACTCTTTCCACTTGTAATTGCAACATTACTAATTCCTACTCCTCTCTCTATATCTTTTATTTAGAGAGATAGAGAAGTTAAGTTTTACAAGTTATAAATAGAGAGGTTATTAATTCATGAGAGAATGTGAGAGATTAAGTTTTAGTAAGAGATAGAGCCTAGGAGTGTGTGTGTGTGTGTGTGTGTGTGTGAGAGAGAGAGAGAGAGAGAGAGAGAGAGAGAGAGAGAGAGAGAGAGATGGTTGGTGGGGAGGGTTAGGGGTTAGTGTGAGAGAGGGGGAAGTTAGGAGCTAGTCAGAGAGAGGTTATTATTTAGTGATATAATGAGAAGGTTAGGAGTTGGTAAGAGAGATAGAGAGATTAGGAGGTATGTATGAGAGAGATAGAGAGGTTATGAATTAGTGAGAGATTGAGAGATCTTAGTATTTTTTTGTGTGTGTATGTGTATGAGTGTGAGAGAGAGAGGTGGGTTAGGGTTTAGTGTGAGATGGGGGTTATAGGTTAGTTAGAGAGATAAAGGTTAAAGGTCAAGAGTTAAGAGTTAGAGAGATGTTATTAGTTAGAGAGAGAGGATATGATGGATAGAATGAGAGTGAGAGATCAAGAGAGTTAGAGGGGATTGGACATGGACAGAGAGAGTGAGAGATATGGAGAGAAGGGGATAGGATGGAGAGAGATAGTGAATGATGGAGAAGGAAAGAAGGGGATAATATGGGGAGAGAGAGAGAGAGAGAGAGAGAGAGAGAGAGAGAGAGAGAGAGAGAGAGAGAGAGAGAGAATGGGATAGGAAGAGGGAGAGGGGATGAGATAGAGAGTTAGAGAGAGAAAGGGATAGGAGAGCATGACAGGGATATAGAGAGTGAGTGTTAGAATATATAGTCCACTAATATAAATGAGAGGGGGGTGAATCATTTATCCAACTAATATCAAAAATTACAACTTTAAAAAATCTTAACCATATAAGTAACATAAACTAAAACCACAACAAGATGCTCCTACACAATAACACTGGATATGTTAACTAGGGAAACCCTTGATTAGAGGGAAAACCCTGGTGGGATTATACCCATAAGATGATGTACTAATATAAATATTCCTTGTTAGAGGATAGACCCTATTAGGAGTCTGTTACAACATTTTTACATATGAGTCCCTATTAGGAGACTTTGAATCCTTGTTAGGAGATTCCAACCCTTTTAGGAGTTGTGGAAGACAATTGGACCCACTACCTAAACAACTTCAAGGGCAAGACCAATGAGCCCATTGTCCAAATGACCTTTATATTATTCCTTACATAATAATAGAACTAAATTGTACTTTCTTCCTCTGTCTTTGTCCTCTCAACTGAACTTCTACTTCTTCAGATCTTGTAACCAGATCATGAACTATGCATTCAACAATCCCTTGGATCGCTTACACACATTTAGTAAGCACTCTACTCCTTTTTGCACTTCACACTTCTTGCAATGATCATAATACTTGAACACACATTTAAATCAAGGAAAACATCTTTCCTTTCTACCATATCTTCATAGTAATTCCTTGAGTAAGCCTTGAGGCTTTCCCAATTAATTAGAATAAGATAATTAATTACAATTACAATAGCACTTTCAGCTCATAGTCTATACAAAACTTCACACATGCAATACTAAGGCTTGCACACTTTCTAACATCATCACTTGACTATCCTCTATCACTTCTTAACTACACATCTCTTCATTTCATCTCAGATGAAAGATAGCTAACAAACATTAGTAACTACTTTCCCAATACTCTATCTCTAAATTGCTCTCTGTAAATTAGGTACAACTTTCGTATATATTTGACTTAGACTCTACGCACTTAACCACATCATCAGGACACTATGGTGTACATGTCCATAACTATGCATGACTAGAGAAACAAACCATTATTTGTACCATCAAGATCTGTGTCTGCTACTTTGCCAATCTTTATAGAAATCATGCTATGTTGACATCAATGACAAACACAATAATGAATGCAACATATCAATACTCTCCAATGCCTAGGATACTTCCACCATGTAGTACCATGAGAATTCATGTTAACAATATCCCCCTTTGGCATTGATGGAAACATAGATGAAAAACTACGTTCCAAGAATACCAAATAATACTTTGCTAGTGTTGTCGTTTTGTTCTTTTCTTCTCAAATCCTCTTCATCAATCAAGTTTGAAATTTTCCTACTTCCTTTCATGAATCTTTCTAAATCTCTCCAAAGAAATATCTCTTTCCTATTGCTTTGGATTTCTTATATACATACTCTCCCTAATGCCTTAGGAGATTTTTTTCATGCATATTCTCTTCCCCATTGACATCAATGTCAAAATTGTCAATCTCAATATGAGTTGTTAAACACCAATTGTTAATTAGTTGCTCCAAGTTATCAACCAACTCGATTATCCAAAGACACTTTTAATACCAAATACTCAATACCAAGAGTCCACAATGACTCAGTACATACCAGATACTCTCCCATACAAGAAGCATCATCATTTAGTCTAGTCAAATAATAGTGCTCTGTACCACTAGATTGATGCACTCTCTACATCTCCTACTCAGAAGTAGGTAGGGCAATAACCCCAAGTATACCTCTAAAGTAACCAAATGTATCTTTAGGCAATGACTTCATAAAGATGTTTGTAATTTGATCCTTAATACTAACATACTCCAATCTGATCTCCTTCTTTGTTGCTTTCTCTCTTAGCACATGATACTTAATAGATATATGGTTTGTCTTAGAATGCAATACAAGATTCTTAGACATACTCACTATAGTTGTGTTATCATAGTAAATGATAACAAGTTCTTCAATCTCAATATTGATATCCTTCAACATTTGCTTCATCCACATAACCTGATTACAGTTGTTTACTGTTGCAACATACTTTGCCTCAGCAATGCTCTGGAAATTCAATCTTGCTTCTTGTTTGACCAAGAAACCAATCTTCCTCCAAGAAATAATGATCCACCACTGGTACTCTTTCTATAATCCATATTTTCTACCTAGTCAACATCAGTATATGTGCAAAGTGTGAAATCACTTGATCTGTCATACCAAATTCCATAGTCAAATGTCCCTTTCAGATATCTAAATATTCTTTTAACTGTTGCAAAATGATATTCCTTAGGATTAACTTGAAATCTAACTACAATCCCAAATGCATTTCCTATTTCTAGTCTGGTGTAAGTCAGATACTGCAAACCTCCAATCATTGATCTATACTTCTTCTACTCCACTATAAGCATCTCATCTTTGTTGGATAACTTGTGACTAGTTATTATAGGTGTGCCAATAGGTTTTCAAATTTCCAAACCAAACCTTTTCAGCAAATATTTTAGATACTTAGCTTGTGAAATGAATATACCATCATTATTATACATAATCTGCAATCCTAGGAAAAACTTAATTTCTCCTATGATGCTCATTTCAAATTGATTCTTCATCTCTTCAAGAAATTTACCTCTAGCTTCATCATTGCCTCCAAAAATAATGTTATCAAAAAATATTACAATGATCAATAAATCATCTTCAATTTCTTTCAAATACAATTTACTTTTTGTTGTACTTTTAGTAAATCCAAGCTTTGCCAAGTAACACTCCAACCTTGCATACCAAGTTCTTGGTGCTTGCTTTAGACCATAAAGATATTTCTTTAATTTTCATACCATGTATTTATCTTTTGATAAAGGAAATCATTTAGGTTGCTCAATATAAACCTCTTCTTCTAATTCTCCATTCACAAAGGTTGATTTAACATCCATCTGATAAACCTTAAATTTCTTGTTTGCTGCATAAGCAAGAAACATCCTTACTACTTCTATTCTTTCTAATAGTGTATACATTTCCTCAAAATCAATGACTTCTTGTTGTCAATAACCTTTACAAACAAGTTTGGCCTTGTTTCTCATAACTTCTCCTTGCTAATTCATCTTATTCCTGAAAGCCCATTTTGTTCCTATCACATTCTTGTCTTTTGGTCTAGGAACTAACTCCCATGTATCATTCTTTATTATCTAATCCAATGATTATCTTTGACTATGTCATATGTGCACTTGGGTTCAACTTGAGATATCAAGCATATCTCCTCATTTACTCTGTTCCTTATCATTACACCTTTGTCTTTACTTCCAATTATCTACTCAGAAAGGTGATTCCTTATCAAAATCCTATTAGGGGTAGGAGTTGACATCTCAACTTTTATCTCTTTTATAGGTTCAAATTTTTGTTCTCCTCTATGCTCAAAAGTTAGCACATCATTTTGCAAGTCATTGTTAGCCTTAAAAAAAATTCAACATTCTGTCTAACAATTCTAGAGTTATCCTCTTCTTCATTTGAATTATAATCTACCATCTTTTCTTTGGTTCCAAAATTCTTATCAATCCTTACATTTTCACATTCAACTATTGTCTTAGTTCTATAGTTGAAACTTCTGTAAGCCTTCAATAAATAGCCAAGAAACATACCTTCATTGCTTCATAAATCAAACTTACCATCTCTCTTGATATAACATTTTATCCCAAATATCTTGAAATATTTGACTGATGGTGAATGTCCAACCCATATTTTATAAGGTTTCTTGTCCATACCTTTTCTAATATGTACTCTGATCATAGTATATACTATTGTATTCACTACTTCTCTCCAGAATGTCTTAAAAACATCATTCTCAAATAACATCGCTCTAGCTGCTTTTGCTATAGACTTATTTCTTCTCTCAACAATCCCATTTTGCTCAAGTGTTCTAGGTGTAGATAGTTGTCTTTTGATTCCATTTTCCTTACAAAATATGTTATATTCTCTAGAGGTGAATTCTCCTCCTCTATCATATCTCAAAAACTTAATCTTTACACCAGATTCATTCTCAACTCTATTCTTAAAAATCTTAAATTTCTCAAAAGATTTAGATTTCTTTTTAAGAAATGCTATCCAAGTTATTCTAGTGAAATCATCAACAAAAATCATAAAATACCTTTCACCATAGAATCCTTTTGTTCTAGAAGGACTACTTAGATATGTATGAATGATCTCCAACTTCTCTGTGGTAGTGAACTTATTGCTAGGGAATGATACTTTCTTTTGCTTAGCCAAAATACATTTCTTGCACACAACATTAGTAGGCATAAGAATCTTAGGCAAGTCTCCAACTATAAAAGTGCTACTAAGCTTCACAATATTATCAAAGTTTATGTGATAGAATATTCTATGCCACAACAAACTATTATCCACTCTAGAAACCAAGCATGTCATCTCAGTAGGGTTCAATTGAAATACATTACCTCTAGATCTAGTTCTGATTCCAATCATTTTACCATCTTTGTCTTTGATAGTGCAGATCTTCTCAATAAACTGCAATAGATAACCTTTGTCAACCAATTATCCAACACTCAAGAAGTTATGCTTCAATCCATCAACAAAATAAACATCATTAGTGTTAGTTTTAATATCAAGAGTAATGGATCCAATTCTTGTAATATGATAGGTTGCATCGTTACCAACTCTAACAATACCTCCATCATGATTCTTGAACTTAAAAAACTTATTCATATCACTATTCATGTGATGTAAACAACAACTATCAATTATCCAATCAGATTTCTTTTCTACTTGGGTAACTAGAGCTCTTTCTTCTCTAATTTCTCTATCAATATCATCTTCCTTGATAGCCACAAATCCTAATTCATCATCACTTTCACTTTGACCTTTCTCATTAGATTCTTCATCTTCATTTGTATACAAAATTTTTATATCTTTATCTCTTCTAGGGTTAAACTTTTCTTTATACTTCTTTTCTCTTTTTAGGACATTTAGATGCATAATGATAGAATTCATTACAAGTCCAACATTTAAAGATTTTTTTACCATCTTTTTCTCTTCTCACCTAAAGGGTTATTCCTTCCTTAATCTTGTTGTCTTCATCAGCTCTGTTGCTACTAGCAAAATCTCCATGAGTGCTTGCACTTCTTGTCAAATTAGGTGAAATGTTTAGGGCACTAAAAGTTGTTTTGACTCTAGCAAGTTCTCCAAACTATCTTAGATATGCTTCTGCTGATTCTAATCTTCCAAGCAGTGTTTCCTTAATGAAATCCTTAGTACAAGGCATCACTATCTAAATCATCTGAGCTATAGGTTTGAATGGTGGTGTCAAGCATTTCAAGATCTTCCATATGACTTAATCATCTTCTTTGGTTCTATCATGAGACCAAATTCCTGCAACCATTTCTAATGTTTTTCCAAACTTCTTACAGATTTATCTTCCATCATTCTAGTATCTTGATATACACATATCCAATTTTTTAATCTCATTCTTTTTGCATGATCATCACCTTCAAAAGTAGATTCTAATACTTTCCAAATTTCATGAGATGTTACAAGTGACTTTACCTGACTATACTCATTCTTTGGAAGAGTTGTTAGTAGGGCTTCTCTTGCTCTCATGTTGCACATGTATATATCTCTCTCTTTTTCACTAAAACCTTCAAGGTCTTCTTTAATGATTGACTTCTAAGTTTTTGTCAAGATCCAATATCCTAGACCCATGCACAATAGATGAGTCTTCATCTTATCCTTCCAACTATCATAGTTGGCTCCACAAAATATAGTACTATCCTTCCCAAACATATTCACCATTGATATCCTGAATCTGTTAAGCTTTTCCTTCAAGTATCATAAATAACCACTTTAAACAATCTTAACCATATGAGAAATATAAACTAAAACCACAACAAGATACTCATACACAATAACACCAGATATGTTAACTAGGAAACCCTTTGATAAGAGGGAAAACCTTGGTGGGGATGGTACCTACATGTACTAATATAAATATTCCTTATAGAGGATAGACTCTGTTAGGAGTCTGTTACAATATTAAGTACATATGACACCCTGTTAGGATACTTTGAATCCCTGTTAGGAGTTTTGGGAGACAACTAGACCCACTACCCAAATAGCTTCGAGGGCAAGACCAATGAACCCATTGTCCAAATGATCTTTATATTATTCCTTATAAACTAATAGAATTGAATTGTACTTCCTTCCTCTATCTCTGTCTTGTCAAATAGACTTTTTCTTATTCAAATATTGTAACCAAATCATGAATTGCACATCCAATACTCCCTTTGATCGCTTACACACATTCAGTAAGCACTCTGCTCCTTTTCACACTTCGCACTTTCACAATACTTGAACACACATTACAATCAAGGAAAAAATCTTTCCTTTATACCATATCTTCATAATAATTCCTTTATTCATCCTTGAGGCTTTCTCAATTAATTAAAATAAGATAATTAATTAATTACAATTACAATAGCATTATCGACTCACAATTTATACAAAACTTCACACATGCATTACCAAGGCTATAAGGAAACTTGCAAGAAAGAATATAACCGTTTTCACAGAACTCATAATAGATCTAAAATAAATATTCAATTAAAATCCACATGCAAGAGAATAGACAACATAGCCACAAAAATTGTGACACAAGATATACCGTGAGAAACCCTCATTGAGGGAAAAACTCAGCCTCCATAAGCATCCATCACCATGTATTATTCAAGAAAAACACCATTGCAATACAACCATGGAAGCCTTCAAAGCCATAGCCACAACTAATAAATCTATGTGAACAAGCATGAATCCACAAATCTCATGCTATGCTTCCAACCTTCACAAATGCTCCCTTGGCTAACCTATCAAGCCTTGTCCTGCTCGACTCTTTCCTTTTCCCCTTTTTCTTCTCACATACAACAACTACCCTTGTGGCTACTTATATAGTAGCAAGTCCCAAAAAACAACCAAGTGGTATTACATAAACTATGTGTTACCTAACCCCTTAACCCCACATTTAATATTGGAATTTTATTTCTTTTCCTCAAAATTAAATAATTACATGAAATATTAGCACAATGTTACTATACAACTCATCAAGTATATCCCATGGGAATCTTTACATGTTGCATGTCCATCTAGGTGTTCCTATATACAACATTACATGATAAAATAAAATAATACAACATTATAATATTATGCAATGTGTGCAACACCCATTATCTCAACAATCTCCCACTTGTTGTATATGTTGCATAGGGTCAATCTGTAGCCACATAAATGAACAAGGGAATAATCCCTCCTAGCACATCCACCATCATGGATCAAAGTACATTGTGTGCTCCATCCCAATACTTGAAACAAAATCAAAGTATCCAACATCTCAAACATGAATTATCTCACCTCCTATTATGCCACTACCACCGAGCATACATAGAAGATATCCAAAGAGAAAGCCACCCAACCTGTCGCATTAGAAAATCATAAAATCCTATGACAACTGAAATGCCAAGCACAAAAAACCTAATCCAAAGGTAATCACATGTATCCATATTGTCAAAATATCCATAGCTAAAATAGCACTCACAACAAGTATCAAACCCATCCAACAATCCATACCTTCAAAGGTATACCAAGTGAATCTCACATCATAATCATATCCAATTGTAACCTACAATAACAAGCCTCAAGAGCAATACCTACCACATATATACCAAGAAGCTCCACTACAAAAAGATAATGTCAAATCTATAACCAATTCTCTCACAATATATCAAAGAAGTAAATTCATGTAGTCTCAAGGACATCAACAACACCTAAACCAATAACCTACAAGAACAACTCTCAAAACCAATCTCGAATGCTCTCCCAAGTTCTCCACAACCAATAGAGGAAAGAGATAAAGCAATAACCATGTCATCTCTCACATGACATACATGAGCACAAACCAATGATCATAATCTCCAACCAATCTCAAATCCAATGTAAGTGAAACCAAACATCCAGGAAGATAACCAAGACTAGAGAAAAACCATGCAAATAATAACTTGTATCATGTCCTTCTACACACACCTCTAGATGTAAATCATGCAAGTATGATCTCCTCCATAAAACCCCAACAAGAAGCCACAACAACACCCAAACCATACCATATAATTGATCATAGATGTAAGCCTCTCACAAGAAGATCAAACTCATTAACCATTCCTAATCCAAAGAATAACCATTCCTAATCTAAGGAATATGCCCAGTCTAAAACAATCTCCCAAACTCAACCAACATAAAAAAATATGCAAATAGAGATAACCAATGCT
The DNA here is from genome assembly GCA_028749045.1 of Cupressus sempervirens. Taxonomy (NCBI): domain Eukaryota; kingdom Viridiplantae; phylum Streptophyta; class Pinopsida; order Cupressales; family Cupressaceae; genus Cupressus; species Cupressus sempervirens. The sequence continues at coordinate 850,852,266 of CM053789.1, read as the reverse complement.
AAACCATCTTTTAAATGAACCCTCCAGAACTAACTCATGCACCATAGCTCAAGATCCATATCCATGAAAGACAAGCACAAACATAATGCACCTGAGAGAAACAATGGGCTATACCTCTTAAGTAGAAAACCATCGAGTAGACCAAGAGTGGGGAATGAGAGTTCTCACCAAGATATCCAAGTCTCCAACCAAGACTCATCTAAGAACAATCTCCTCTCAAGTCCATATTAGGTGATTGCCCCTTGGACTTCCTGCTAAAACCATCAACTGTCCCAACAAATACTTCTCTAATCCAAGAGAAATCAGCATCAACACCGTATCTAAGTATCTATGAGCACTTGTAACCAATCAATCCATGCCAACTCCAAATGAAACATAGAAATATCATGTAGTATCCAATTTATGATCAATGTACTCAATACCAAGAAACTAAACCAAGATCAATGTCAAAGTTCCAACCACAACCTCATGAACATAAACATGACAACATGATCTAAACCATCTCAACCAAAGAGATAACATGCTCCATATAAACATACTATAACATGTCAAAAACTCTAAACGTGTATCAAGAGTATATCATGACATAAAAATGAAATCATCCTAACACCAAGGATAACATATCAAATGAAAGCATAAACCACACATTTACCAAGAACCATGTGAGTCCTCAAGATGCAACCATCTCCACATACCATGAAGAAAACCATGTCCACACACCATGAAGAAAACCATCTCCACATACTGTGAAGAACCATCTCCACACTTCATGAAGATAACCAAGAACCTCATGAGTCCTCAAGATCTAACCATCTTCATACACCATGAAGATAACAAGTACACCATGCAAAATTCAAAGACGCTTATGCAACAACATCTAACATCTAACATCTAGAAACACTCAATAAATATATCAATGCCAATAACTCCCACTCAATCATGGTATCGAGTAACCCATGGCATCATAAAATCCATCTCCTACATGAAGATCCTCCATATCTACACTCACACAACCAAAATGTTAGTACCATGTGAAACCAAGATTTCCAAACCAAGAAGATACAAACCAAAACCAGGAACTAATCCTACACTATCACCCCATCATTGTCACAAGCTCCCACTAAATTGTGTATCCAAGCTATCCATGAAATCATGATGAAAAACCATCCTCTAACCATGAGAATCAACCAAGGCATCAAACCATCAAAGAACTCAAAGTGCATATCATGAGCTCCGTAAAAGAAACCAAATAACTATGATCATCAACCAAGAAGATATAACACCATAACCAAATCAGGAATCCAAGCCAATGAACATCAAGGATGTACCTGTATATCCAATCATGTCATGCCAAAATACATGGAACCATGATCACATCCATGAATCGAGCATTTGACTCTCTATATGTCCAACATGTCAGCATAAAATAGTCAACCACAATCCTCCACCATTACCATACTTGGTAACATCTCATCCCTTCTACATGAAGAAAAATCAATAAATCATTTGATTTAGGGCATAGAAGACTCAAATTCAAGCCACCAATCTTAATATGCATCAATAATGAAAGATCAATGGGCAAAGACAACCCATATCCAAGCCATAAATGCAACCTGTAATTATAGACCATTTACAACACTGCAAAACTTGTAGACCCAACAAGTAATTATACATATCCAAACCAAACACTGATAACCATATCATCATGAGACCAATTTGAAATATAAACTAAGTATACAATGACATCAAATCTTAAATCTCCAAATATACATTGTCATAAACTCACAATGCTACCATAGTCAATATGTACCATAAACTATTTAGATCAATATATCACCAAACAAATCATGCTAAACCTACACCAAATCTGAACCAATGTGTAAAGTTCTCCAAGAGCTTTTTGTTGACTACTCGAAGTCCAAAATCTAACTTTGTATGCCCAAGTTATGCCATAATTTGTACTCAAAATAAAAAACATCTACCTTTCAGGCTCTTAAAACCTGACAAAATGTCAAAATCATAGAAACAAAATCACATTAACTTGTAGTGCTCTGAATTAGCTTTCCAACATCTATAAGAAGTCTGAAATCCAATATCTTGAGAGAAAGTTATGGCTATTTTACTAAGACTGTCTTTTTACCATTTTCACTGTGATTTTTTTTTGTTATGAAAATTCTGATGGGATTGAATTTGATGGCCATCACGGGCTGAAACTAAAAGTCTCCTTTATTTCCTTTAAACATGGCCAAACTAGAGCATATTATATATCAAAATTTATGGAAACATTGACCTAGATCCAACAGTGAGGTTTGTTTTTACCCAAGAGGTCATTTCTGCAAGCTTCCCCTAAAACCCTCATTTAAATCAAACATTTGAAAAGCCCTTTTGTCCAACAATTTCACATGCCAAAAATCTACCAACATCCCATCATAACAATAAACCCAAAACCCTCAAATCTATAATGAACAACTCATATATCTTGCCCTTTCTTTTATCCTCTCATGCATTCCCATGGATTCAATCTAGGGTTACAACAATAAAAATTGGCTCTGATACCACTTGTAAGGAAACTTGCAAGAGAATAGACAACATACCCACAAAAATTGTGACATAGGATATACCTTGGGAAACCCTCATTGAGGTAAAAACTCAGCCCCCAAAAGCATCCATCACCATGTATTATTCAGCAAAAACAACATTGCAATACAACCATGGAAGCCTTCATAGCCATAGCTACAACCAAGCAATCTATGTGAACAAGCATGAGTCCAAAAATCCCATGCCATGCTTCCAACCTTCACAAATGCTCCCTTGGCTAACTTGTCAAACCTTGTCCCGCTCGACTCTTTCATTTTTCCCTTTTTCTTCTCACATACAACAACTACCCTTTTGACTGCTTACATAGTAACAAGTTTCACAAAACCACCAAGTGGTATTACATAAACCATGTGCTACCTAACCACTTAACCCCACATTTAATATTGGAATTTTAATTCTTTTCCCCAATATTAAATAATTGCATGAAATATTATGACAATGTTACAATACAAGTCATCAAGTATAGCCCATGGGAATCTTTATATGTTGCATATCCATCTAAGTGCTCCTAGATACAACATTAAATAATATAATAAAATAATAAAACATAGTAATATTATGCAATGTATGCAACACCCATTATCTTAACAAAGGCTTGTGCACTCGTTGCCATCATCACCTAGTTGTCCTCTATCACTGCTTGACTGTGCATCTCTTCATTACATTTCAAATGAAAGATAGCCAACAAACATCAGGAACTACATTCCAAATATTCTATCTCTGAACTACTCTCTATAAATTAGGTACAACTTTTGCACATCTTTGACTTAGGCTCTGTACACTTAACCACATCATCAAGTACTATGTTGTAAATGTCCATAACTATGCGTGACCAAACAAACAAACCATTTTTTGTACCATCAAGATCTATGTATTCTACTTAGTCAGTCTTTATAGAAACCATGTTATGTTGACATCAATGAAAAATACAGTCATGAATGCAACATATCAATACTCTCCAATGCTAAAGATACTCCCACCATGTAGTATCATCATCATTCATGCTAATAGTGTGTGTGTGTGTGTGTGTGTGTGTGTGTGTGTGTGTGAGAGAGAGAGAGAGAGAGAGAGAGAGGGGGAGGGGGGGGGGGTGGGGGGGGGGGGTTAGGGGTTACTCATAGAGAGACATCACTTGAGGGTAACAAGTTAGAGAGAGAGAGAGAGAGAAAAGTTAGGAGTTAGTGAGAGAATGCAAGAGGTTAGGAGTAACTAAGAGGGGTATATTAGGATTTAGTTAGTGAGTTATTGAGTATGTGTTTGTGTTTGAGAGAGAGAGAATTTATAATAAGTTATCATTCATGTTTACCTATTGGTTGCATATTTGGGAAATAATGTCTACCTATTTTAGACCATTCTTAATTCAAATTGATGTGATTTTTTTTTATGTAATAGGATTGTTTTATCTACAACATGTTTTAGATATCTTCAATAGTTTTCCACCGCATTTTGAACAGAGTCAATCAAACTTTGTATGTGAAAGTCATGGTCTCCAAAGTAAAGCTTACTTTTAGTTCAATTCAAAACCCAACAAGGTTTTGAACAAGTAAACTTTTACTTCTTTAAAACACAATTGGGTTTCAAAACCCAGTTAGGTTTTGAATGTAATTTTTTATTTTCATAACTCAATCAGGTTATTTGAATCCTAGAAACCTGATTAGATTATGGCTTGGTGATATCCTAGAAAAATGATCCAAAGGCTTGGGAGACTATTTTCCCTCCATTTTTTGCATCTTCTTAGATGAAATCTTGTCTTTTCCTTCATCAGGTTTGCAAATGGTGAAGTGGGTATCTCTAAAATCACCACCATAATCTTACATGTCTTCTTAAATTTTGAGCCATATAAATTTTCTATTTTTGGATAACATTAACATTGTAAACTTTAATTATTTTTACCAATTTCTTGATAGTTCTCATAGACATATGTCTACATTTTTAAAATAACTTTTGATATATTTAACCAAATTCAAAATAAATTACATATTATTGTTCTACAGTTGATTCTATACACTTTTTTTAAAAGTTTCCTTTTTCAATTAATTTGATGCAAGTTATGCTTAGCACACAAACATATATTTGAAAATTTACATAAGCATATTTGATGCTATATTTTGACATGAGCAAGAGACTTGAGAGTAGATGAAAAAAAATCAATTAGAAGGCAATCTGCAAAATTTTTTTGTTATATTTGCCTTCACAAAATTTTAGGTATGGTAACCAAATAAGGTTTGCACAATTTATTGGAAGTCCATAAAAAATGGCACTGTTTACGCAAGAACTTATTTGCACCTTAGTAGAAATCATATTGCTAACAAACAATAATATGTTAGCATATATGTTAGCTAATTTAATTTAATTTTGTTAGCATGTAGTATGTTAGCATGTCAAACTATAACATCAAATATGTTTAAGTAAATTACCAAATATTAGAGAGCATTAAATTCATGGTATTGGATAGCTTGGTAATGGGAAACACACATTTGTCTATGTGATATGTCCATTTGCAAACTAGCAATTGAAGCCTGGATAAGATTTTACTACTCTTTGCTCAATTGGAAGAGTTGTGCATTGAGTTTCTTTTATATTTTGCAAATATGAGTATATTTTTTATTTTAATCTGCACCAAAATATTCTTTTACAATAATTTAAGATCAAAACTAAAATAAAATTTTGCAGAACAATAGATAAATCAAAGGAACATGTTTTGTAATAAAATATCACTAATTGATGTGATAGGAGCAACAATGAGTCTTGTCATGCTATCTCCTCTTACATTATTTCTCATAATGAAAAAAATGTGTATACGTTATTTTTTGTGTAAATAGAGGAGGTCCCAAAGAATTACAACCCACATATATAAGCAATGTATTGAAGTGTGTTTTCTAAGACTACATAGGGTATGCTGGAATTTACAAATAAACATTACTTACTTGGTATGTTTCCTTGGCCATGGAAACAATGAGTTGCAAGTTACAATTGCAACAACATAATCAATTTGCACATGATATCACACTATTATCTAGAAACAAGAACAATTGATCTTTCAAATTAAAAAATATAAAATATATGCTCATTGATGAAAATTACATGAAAACTTAGTGCGCTAAATTTAAAAGCATAATTTACGAGAATGAAAATTATATTTTCATGCTAAAAAACTTATTTGCACCTAACTGGATGGCTAATTAAGCAATTAAGAGGGACACGTCACATAGATGGCCTAATAGTGAGGGGTTTCCAATAGCCACTAAAATTTTAATTGAGATTGAGAGAATCCAGGGAAGGACAGGTAATAAAAAGTGTAATTATGGAAGTTATTATTGTCAATCAAACTATTAAAGTGTTGAAAGCTTGGCACGGGCCGATTCAGAGGTATCATAATTGGGGGACTTTGTCACACATTTTATGGGTGATTGATAATTACTATTACTATTGCTTTATTGAGGAAGGAAGAAAGTACAATTTTTGTGAGCAAAACTAGTGTTTGGCTCACAGTTCTTATAGAACACAGAGTTTTTGTTTTTCTTTCTATAACATAATGGTTGGGGAGAGGCATGGTAGAGAGATAGAGGGAGGAGTGGAGAAGTGGAAGAGAAGATTGAAGGTGTGGGAGAAGTTGAGGGAAGGCAACATTTCATCTTTCTTTAAAAAACTTCATGGCTGGGAACCAAACATAACTGACCTTAAGGTAAAGTCATGGAAAGATGGGAAGATGAAGGTTGATGTGTTGATTTCCAAGTCAATGAAGGGGCCATCACTGAGATCATTGACTCTCCTAATTAGGTAATTTAATTCTATGGGGATAAGAAAATATCCTTGAATGCAGTGGAGGACTTTACAAAGGATGCTACAAGGGTGGAAGCACAAACCTATGTCACCTTTGGTGATACCAAGAGGTATTTCGACCAGAATAGTTCCAACTGCACATATGTGGTGATTTCTTATGCCCATGTGGCATGTACTGTTTCAGTCAGAATGGTTACAGTCGAAACTATTATGGTTGAAACCCTGTGGTTTTATAAAAGGGCCGAAAAACCCTTTGCAGCTATCATGTTGACTATCACGGCTCCTAAGTTCTTGGAGAGTAGTTTAGGTGTTTCGGTCGTAATAGGTTAGTGGGTTTTTTTTTCCATCTTTTAAATTTTCTAATTTTTTTTTATTAATAAATGTTAATGGTACTTAAATTAATTTTTTTTACCTATTTTATGAGTGAAATATTTAGAATTCTTAATTTTTTAATATATTTAAATTGTTTTAATTAATTTTAATTTTCTAGAAATTAAATTAATTAAATTGTTTTAAATTATTTTAGAATGGTACTTAAATTAATTATTTAGTAAATTATTTAAAACATAAGCAAGAATGTAGTCTAACACTAGGTAAAAATGTAGAAAAATATTAGTTAAAAGTGTAGAAAAACATTAGGTAAAAATATAGAAAAACATTAGGTAAAAATGTAAAAAAAATATAGAAAAACTTTAGGGCACATCGTCCAGTTTCTAACATAACCAGATGGATCTAGGTGAAACAATAATCTCTTATGGTGAAATTAATGTTGACATTAAATACACCTTCTAACATAACCCTATATCAACTACAATAGGCACTTTACTAATCGAATGAACCACACTTAGATATTCACAATGTTCATTTTATTGACTAGTTTCATCGTATAGCACGTAAGATTACTATAATTAATCAGGAACCATATTAGTAGAACAATAAATATTTTGAGGTAAAACTCACTCAATTAAAAAGCATCTATTTTTATTTACAATTTAAATAATAGTAACAATATCCCAAAAAAATTTACTAATATGAGTTAGAGAACAAGAAAGACAAGTGTGGAAGGAATACAGTGATGCCTTTTAATAAAGTCATTTGCCTATATATTTATGCCTAATAGTATTATTCTTAAATAATAAATCATATAACAAGATAGACACATGCACACACACACACATGCCTCAAACATAATAGGTTGATAAAGATAAAACTATGGAGAATCAACCAACTTCAAGAACAAAAATCAATGAAGAATACCAAATAAGGTAAGATATGTGCCCAATAGACAATGTAATAATCTATAAGGTGAGATTGTAATGAAATATTCAAAAGGGGATATTAAAACAATGATATTTTAAATGTTACCTAACTATAAGGACATTGAAACAAGAGTGATAAGTGTATGGAGTAACGTCGCTCAAACAAGTCACTCAAAATAACTCTAAGGATTTCTTTCTAATAAACCACTTACACAAGCCATAATAGAGTGCTTGAGGATTCAATAGTGTAGTCTACATGACATATCACTTACAAAGTGTTTAAGGACTTAATATTCTAATCTACTCATGCAATTCAGTCATAGAACTAATTATAAAGTTAAATAGAGTTCAAGCTACCTACACAAGTTTTATATAGTGTTCTCATGTGCTCATTTGGATTTGCTACTTTTTAAATCCATTGTCCCATTATGTTTGCAATAATTAAGAATTTTTTTAACTTATTGCTATGAGCCCCTTATTAGGTAATAATGATTCTTACATTACCAAATGACACATAAGGACCTCTTATGATACATTTGTAGGTATTTTTATCCATATATATGATAAGGGGACGTAAGGAGTCTTACTAGGTCATTATGTCTGTTATAGGTTCTAATAGGTATTGATATGTTTACTAGCACATAATAGGTATTGTTAGGTAATAATGAGTCTTACATTACCAAACAACATATTAAGATCACTTATGATACAGTTTTTTGGTACGTTATCCATACATGTGTGTCTTAAGGGGACATAGGAGTCCTAATAGGTGATCATATTTTTTATAGGTTCTAATAAGTCTTAGTATGTATTATTAGGATATAATAGGTCTTATTAGGTAATAATTATTCTTACATTACCTTATGACACATAAGGACCTCTTATGATACATTTGTAGGTATTTTTAGCCATATATATGTTAAGGGGACCTAGGGAGTCCTACTAGGTCATTATGTTTGTTATAGGTTCTAATAGGTATTGATATGTTTACTAGAACATAATAGGTATTATTAGGTAATAATGAGTCTTACATTACCAAAAAACACATTAAGATCACTTATGATACATTTTTAGGTACGTTATCTATACATGTGTGTCTTAAGGGGACATAGGAGTCCTGATAGGTCATAATATTTTTTATAGGTTCTAATAAGTCTTAATATGTATTATTAGGATATAAAAGGTCTTATTAGGTAATAATGATTCTTACATTTCCAAATGACACATAAGGACCTCTTATGATACATTTGTAGGTATTTTTACCCATATATATGTTAAGGGGATGTAAGGAGTCTTACTAGGTCATTATGTCTGTTATAGGTTCTAATAGGTATTGATATGTTTACTAGCACATAATAGGTATTGTTAGATAATAATGAGTCTTACATTACCAAACAACACATTAAGATCACTTATGATACTTTTTAAGGTACATTATCCATAGATGTGTGTCTTAAGGGGACATAGGAGTCCTAATAAGTCATAATATTTTTTATAGGTTCTAATAAGTCTTAATATGTATTATTAGGATATAATAGGTATTATTATGTATTATTAGGATATAATAGGTCTTATTAGGATAACTAAAGTTTGAGGTGTAAAATTCTAGAGTGAGAAAACCTTCTACTAGATAAAGTCTTGTTCTCAAATTTTATTATGCTATGACATCGTGTGTTGCCATCAATGCCAAAGAGGGAGATTGTTGGATACAATTATCCAATTGTGTGTTGTCTTTGATGTTACACAAATGTCATACAAGTCATCTGTTAGCGCTTATCGAGCTTAGTTGGTTTGCAAGAAGATTTACAGTGTCTACTGAGTATTCTTAGACTTTACCTTGTGGAGACAATTGTTACCAAGATTTCAAGGTTAGCAAATGAAAATTTAGTGTCTACCGAGCTCACTTGGTCATCAAAGGAAAATGTGGTAGGAAATAGTTCTTACCAAGCTCCCATGGTTAGCGAAAGAAATTTAGTTCTTTTCGAGCTCTCATGGTTAGTGAAGGAAATTCAGTTCTTACCGAGTTCACTCGACAGCCAAAGGATTTCGTAGAATTTGCAGTGTTAACTGAGTTGAGATGGTTAACTTAGGAAATTGTTTCTCAGGCAGTGTTTACCAAGCAAGGTCAGCCAGTAAAGAAATTTGTTAATTTATTATTTAATGCTTAATTATTTTAAGTATTATTTCCAGCCAACTATGGTAATGATTAGAGGTGATTATAACTTGTAATTGAGCCAACTTGATAATCTGAATGGTATATATGAGAGGTCAAGTTGCAAATTTTAAGTGTGATGAATTTGATGTGATATGAATGTGAAGGTGGACTGATTATTGTGAGAGTAAATTTTGAAGGATGATCAGAGATCATTAAGGAGCAGCAAACCTATATTTGATCAAGGAGGATCTAATGGTGCAGAATAGATATCTATAATCAACAAATTCAGTTGCATCTTATTCAAGTCATTTCATTTTTACTTTCTAATCATTGTAATAGTAATTCCTAAATCTCTTAATAGAGTTGGTCTAACAGCCATTTTGTAAATCATCTAACAGGTTGGATAGTTCCATTTAATTGTTCTAATGACCTCTAACAAGGCCACTCCTAGTAGGGTGAAGAAATCCTCTAACAGGGTCACACCTAACAGTGTGTTTTGTAAACCTTTAACAGGGTTGACTCCTAATAGGGCTCACTTCAGAAGAGTGAAAATTGGTAGCTAGTTACTTGATGGTTTTTCCCATATTGGGTTTCCATGTTAAATATGATGTCTCTTGTGTTCATGTTATTTACATTTGCATGCATGTTAATAATTGTGAATGCTTAAAGATCAGTAACAAGTTATTCTACCGAGTTACAACATTTTTGTGAATGTTTACCGAGTGATAGTAGTAAGTAACTTGTTTGACATCTAAGGGATCTATCGATTTGGCTTTTGTTGTAACTGATTCACCCCTGACTCCCCCCCCCCCCTTAGTTACTCCATCTACATTTCCAACAATTGGTATTAGAGCTTTTGGTGCTTGCAAGAAAATATTTCAAGGATCTAAGCTAAAGATTAGGATGTCTTACAAGAGGGAAATTCAAAGACTTAACAGGGACAACTTCTCAGCATGGCAGGGACTAATGAGACTTCATCTAGCTTCTATTGGTTATACATGACTAAAGTACCTTGATGCAGAATATGTAGAACGTACTGGCACATTATCTGTCAATGATATTGCTGAAAAGAAGACTCACAACAACATGATGATAGATATTGCAACTCCCCTAAGTTATGAAGAATTTGATGATATCAAGGATTGCAAAACTACTTTTGAAATGTGGAAAAAGCTGAAAGATATATATGGAGGTGATGATAATGTGAGAAGGGAAAAAGAAGAAAGTTTGAGAGGTCAATTTGATCAAATGAGGATGAGAGAAGATGAAAACATTGCAAGATATGTTGAAAGAGTCAAAGCAAGTATTAGTGCAATCAAAGATTTTGGAGGAGATATCAAAGAGGAAACAGTTATAAGTAAAGTTCTTAGAACACTACTTCCCATTTATGCAATTAGAGTTTCTGCAATTCAAGAAAGAAGATGTGAAGCAAATCATAAGATAAATTTAGAGGCCATAGTTGGAAGATTGACTATATTCGAGCTAGATAAGTATGATAATTATGTTCCAACTACCAAGAACATTGAATTAGCATTTGAAGCCAAGCTTTCACTCAAGGAGAAAGGCAATAAGATAAAGGATTCTCGGTCAAATAGTGAAGGAGAATCAGAAAAAAGTTTAGACAGTGATCTTGAGGTGGTTGAAGCTCTGCTAGCAAGGAAATATTCAAGAGACAAAGGTAAATACAAAGGTAAGGTTCCTCTAATCTATTTTTCTTAGGAAGAAATTGGACATATTGTTGCTAGGTGCCCAAATAAGTAGAACAAGGATGAGAAGAAAGGTCACAAGTGCAATGGCAAGAAAGACTTCAAATCATTCAAGGAAAAAAGTAAAAAACATGTTTCATGGCTAAGGACTCTAATGATTCTGATGATGAACAAGAAGATGAAATTGTTTACATTGCTATGAAGGATGAATTTGATAATGACTGGTGATAAAACTAAGTTTGAACATTTTGAAGACTATGATGGTGGTAGTGTGAGGTTTGGTAATAATGAACCTTGTTGCATAAAAGGAAAAGGAAGAATCTCACCAACCAAAGAACTTATATGTGATAATGCATATTGGGTAGAAGGACTAAAACACAATCTGTTGAGTGTGGCACAACTACTCAATAATGGATTCAAAGTGGAATTTGTGCATGGAAAAGGAGGACTGCTAGATGGCAAAGGAAAGCTGATTGGATCAGGCACTCAAACAAAAGGTAACTTGTTTTATCTTGATCTTGGTGAATGTTCATGCTTTATTGCTCAAGTTGAAGAAAGTTGGTTATGGCATAGGAGGTTGTGTTATGTGAACTTTGATAACTTGGTGAAAATAAGTATGATCAGGAAAGTAAGAGGCATTCCTAACATAAAAAAACCTGAGGTTGGTCTATGCAAGAATTGTCAAATTGGTAAGATGGGAAAGACTAGTTTTAAAAGTAAGAAATATCAGTCTGAAGAAGTTTTCAAAATTGTGCATACTAATTTTTGTGGACCTATTGGAATTGAAAGCTATACTGGTGAAAAATTCTTCATTCTTTTTGTTGATGATTACTCAAGAATGATGACTATCATGTACCTAAGAGAGAAATCAGAAGCATTTGAGAAGTTCAAATAGTATTTGGCTAGAGTAGAGAAGGAAACAAGCAAAAGACTGAAATGCTTGAGTTTAGACAGAGGTGGTGAATTCATTTCACATGAGTTCAATAACTTTTGTATTGAAAGAGGAATCAAAAGGCAGGTTTCAACACCTGGAACTCTTGAGCAAAACGAAATAATTGAAAGAAGGAATAGATCTATCATGGAATGTGCAAGAACCTTAATGATTAAAAAGAGCATTGCTATCAAATACTGGAATAAAGCTATCAACACTACAGTTCATACCTTAAATCGAGTACAACTGAAGAAGGACTCATTCAAAACCTCCTATGAGTTATGGTATGGCTACAATCCCAATGTAAGTTACCTAAAAGTATTTGGAAGCAAATGTTACATTTTGAAAGAATCTAGAAAAGGTAAGTTTGATGTGAAGGGTGATGAAGGAATATTTTTAGAATATTCTTGCAAGAGTAAAGCATATAGATGTTTGAATTTGTCTACTCGCAAAGTCATAGAAAGTGCACACGTGAAAGTTGATGAGTTTGTAGAAAGAATGAAAGATGAAAGCAAGGAAGAACCTGAAGATTATAGAAGATTTATTTTTATTGACACATTACTAGATACATCTGTCAATAAAAGGATAGTACCTACAGAGCCTAGCATAACTACCAAGTTGCAGGAAGTTCAAATCGAGCTATAGGAACTTGAGTCACATTCTAATGCTACCAAGCCAATGCCTATCAAATCTGAAGGACCTGAGTAGTAGACAAAATAGTCAAAATATGAAGTACAAGAGGATGAAAATTCAAAGCATTCAAAAGGAAAAGAACCTATATTAGCTAAGTATGTCAAGAGGCATCATGCACTAGATCAGATCATTGGAGATAAATCTGAAGGAACTATGACATGAAGTATATTGAAAGGTACTTGTTTACTTGCTGATTTTGAACCTAGAAGTGTCAAAAATGCATTAGAAAATGAAAGTTGAATTGAGGCTATGAATGAAGAGATAGAGCAGATAGAGAAAAAAAAAACATGGACTCTTGTACCTAGGCCTAAAGACAAAAATGTAATTGGAAATACGAGGGTATTCAGAAACAAGTAAAATGAAGATGGTAAGGTGTCAAGAAACAAAGCTAGACTGGTATGCAAAGGATACTCTCAAGAAGAAGGAATAGACTATGGAGAAACTTTTGCTCCTATTGCAACATTGGAATGTGTCAGGACCTTACTTGCATTTGCTGCATACAAGGATTCAAAGTTTATCAGATGGATGCCAAGTCATCATTTGTCAATGGTATACGAGATGAAGAGATTTACATTGAACGGCTTGAAGGTTTTGTTGATCTAGACAAGAAGGACATGGTCTAAAAATTACATAAAGCATTGTATGGTCTGAAGCAAGCCCCTAGAGCATGGTATGAGAAATTGCATAACTATCTTATTTAGATTGGTTTTCTAAGAACTAATGATAACAGTAGCTTGTATATCAAGGAAGGACTAGATAATAAGATTGTTTTGGCAGAAATATTTGTGGATGATACTTTGTTCATAGGAAATGATGATATTTGCAAAGAATTCTTAGAGCAAATTAACAAGGAATTTGAAATGTCAATGTTTGGAGAGATCAAATTCTTTGTTGGTCTTCAAATTTAGCAGAATAAGAATGGTATCTACATCACTCAATCAAAATACATGAAGGAGATACTGAAAAAGTTTGGTATGGAAGACTACAAACCAATTGGGACTCCTATGTGTACTGTATTGAAACTTACCAAGGGTGATGAATCAAAGGAAGTGGATCAGACATTGTATAGATCTATGATTGGAAATTTGTAGTATATAGTGCATACAAGACTTGATATTGCCAGATTTTCAGCAAAGCCAAGAGAAAATCGCATGATGGAAATCAAAAGGATCATGAGATATTTGAAAGGCACTAAAGATTATGGATTATGGTATAAACTCAGGGAAAATTTGTATTTAAAAGTGTTCACTGATGTATAATTTGGGCAGGAAACATTGATGACAGAAAGAGTACAAGTGGAGGAGCTTTCTTTCTTAGAAAGAGGTTGGTTTCTTGGACAAGTAAAAAGAAAAATTGTACATCCCAGTCCACAATAGAGGCAGAATATGTTGCAACAGCAGTAAACTATTCAAACATTGTTTGGTTTAAACAATTATTGGAAGGCATGAAGGTAGAGATTAAAGAACTAGTTGTCATGTTTTGTGATAATACAAGTGCAATTAAAATTTCAAAGAATCTAGTGATGCATTCCAAAACCAAGCATATTGGTATAAAGTATCACTTTGTTAGAGAATTGGTGCAAGATAAGGAGATTAGATTGGAATATGTCCATACAAAGGAAAAAATTGTTGACATATTCACTAAGACACTACCTAAGGATGCATTCTTGTATCTAAGAGGTAAGTTAGGGGTCATTCTCCTATTTGAAGCTCACTAAAATATAGTTTTAGTGATGCATCATCAAGAAAAGAGTTGAAGATCTATCAGTTAATGCAGCAAAATAATAAAGGCATTGTAGTCTTTGGCATGTGTTGTCAAAGAGGAAGAGTTTATTGTCATACCTTTATAAAATTTGTAAGAAAGAGAGTTTATGCAAGAGGGAGAGATTACTATGAAAGAGGGAGAGTTTTCCTATAGATGACTAAAGTTTGAGGTGTAAAATTCTAGAGTGAGAAAACCTTCTACTAGAGAAAGTCTTGTTCTCAAATTTCATTATGCTATGACATGTTGTGTTGCCATCAATGCCAAAGAGGGAGATTGTTGAATACAATTATCCAATTGTGTGTTTTCTTTGATGTTACACAAATGTCATACAAGACATCTGTTAACACTTACCGAGCTCAGTTTGTTTGCAAGAAGATTTATAGTGTCTATTGAGCATTCACAAATTTTACCTTGTGCAGACAGTTGTTATTGAGCTTTCAAAGTTAGCAAAGGAAATTCTGAAATGTCTACTGAGCTCACTTGGTCATCAAAGGAAAATGTTGTAGAAAATAGTTCTTATCGAGCTCTCATGGTCAGCGAAGGAAATTCAATTCTTACTGAGCTCTCATGGTCAATGAAGGAAATTTAGTTCTTACCGAGTTCACTCGGTAGTTAAAGGATTTCACAAAATTTGTAGTGTTAACTGAGTTGAGATGGTTAACTTAGGAAATTGTTTTTGAAGTAGTGTTTACTAAGTAGGGTCGGCCAATAAAGTAATTTGTTAATTTATGATTTAATGCTTAATTATTTTAAGTATTATTTCCAATCGACTATGGTAATGATTATAGGTGAATATAACTTGTAATTGAGCCGACTTGATAATCTGAATGGTATATATGAGAGGTCAAGTTGCAAATTTTAGGTGTGATGAATTTGATGTGATATGAATGTGGAGGTGGACAGATTATTGCGGGAGTAAATTTTGAAGGATGATCAGAGATCATTAAAGAGAAACAAAGCTATATTTGATCAAAAAGGATCTAATGGTGCATAATAGAGATCTGTAATCAACAAATTCAGTTGCATCTTATTCAGGTCATTTCATTGTTACTTTCTAATCATTGTAACAGTAATCCCTAAATCTCTTAACAGAGTTGGTCTAACAGCCATTTTGTAAATCCTCTAACAAGGTGAACAGTTCCATTGAATTGTTCTAAAGACCTCTAACAAGGCCACTCCTAGCAGGGTGAATAAATCCTCTAATAGGGTCACACCTAATAGTGTGTTTTGTAAACATTTAACAGGGTTGGCTCCTAACATGGCTCACTTCAAAAGAGTGAAAATTGGTAGCTAGTTACTTGGTGGTTTTTCCCATATTGGGTTTCTACATTAAATCGGGTGTCTCTTGTGTTCATGTTATTTACTTTTGCATGCATGTTAATAATTGTGAATGCTTAAAGATCAGTAACAAGTTAATCTACTAAGTTACAACATTTTTGTGAATGTTTACTGAGTGACAGTAGTAAGTAACTTGTTTGATATCTAAGGGATCTGTGGATTTTTTTTTTTGCTGTAATTGATTCACCCCCCGCCCCCCTCAGTTACTCCATCTACATTTCCAATAACGTTATCCATACATATGTGTCTTAAGGGGACATAGGAGTCCTAATAGGTCATAATATTTTTTAGAGGTTCTAATAAGTCTTGTTATGTATTATTAGAATATAATTGGTCTTATTGGGTAATAATGATTCTTACATTAGGACCTCTTATGATACATTTGTAGGTATTTTTACCCATATATGTGTTAAGGGGACCTAGGGAGTCCTACTAGGTCATTATGTCTGTTATAGGTTCTAATAGGTATTGATATTTTTATGAGCACATAATAGGTATTTTTAGGTAATAATTAGTCGTACTTTACCAAAAAAAACATTAAGATCAGTTATGATACATTTTTAGGTATGTTATCCATACATGTGTGTCTTAAGGGGACATAGGAGTCCTAATAGGTCATAATATTTTTTATAGGTTCTAATCAATCTTAATATACACAAAATTCTAATTCAATATGATGCAAATCATAAAGACTTAGTTTTAAATTCACAAGTTCACAACCATGGCAATGGGAATGCCCATTTGACCTCTACGTACAAAAAAAAAAAAAAAAATATTGACTCTTTAGATAGTAAATAAATATTAGTACAAAAATATGATAAAATAAAAAACATGTAAGTAGATTCGTACAATATATTGATATCAATCTTATTTATTAGACTGGACTATAAATTAAATTGCGCTAAATTCACAGATATGAAAATAAATATATCTATTAATTTAGTATTTTAGTTTAGTAATTTTTCTATCCCTATGTCCTAACTCTCATCTACACTCCCCATAATCATCAAAGCATTTACACCAAAATCTAGAATTTAGTCAAGAATTTTATTATTTTATTACATATACATGTGTACACTTAGTTATAATTTAATCAAGAAATTTTAATTTTTTTATTGAATATATGTATGTACATGTACGAATATTTATTTTTCACATTTGCATGATCACGTTACAATACATTAGATATGGTCTCTAAGTTAATTTGTTTAAAAATACATACATGTTACATGATTGAATAACACCATACATTTAATATCATGTATTTATATGTACGTGTGTTTCAAATTAAATTTAACTTTTAATTTTTTTAATTTATACACTTGTATGTTTATATTTGTATATATATGCATGTGTAGATCTCTAGGTATTCATCAATCTTATAGCTTCACATTCATATCCTCATAGTTATATACATATATAAATTATGGCATCTAGTTCTGGGGATCATGGTCCTGCATCTTCAAGGGATGCTAGTGTCCACAGAGGGGGTCAGATTGCTAAGTTTGGTACAGTGCGCAAATCGACCTCCTCCACTCAAGACAGAGAGCAATTATTTAGAGATATAGTTGCTAGATTATCTCATGCTATAGAGGTTTTGGACACCTCGCTTTCCTCTTCATGTATCCTTGTTGGTTGGCCACTCATCATAGATGGCCACAAAAGGATGAGTTCCCTCTCTATTTCTACAAACAATTATTTGTAAAATTTCATTTACACTATGATGTTGACTACACAGATTATCCAAGGCATGTTGGGCAGGGTCTAGGGAGACTTTTAGATATATTTAGACCCACAGACACTCTTGCACTTGTTAACAAACATGCAATGGTGGGTCCAAACCTTTTGGTTATGCCGAGAGGTCCACAGATGGTTGTTGTAGGCCAGAGTGTTCTTGATGACACAATCAGGACACAGATTTATTCAAGCATTGCCATTGTCACCACACAGTTGCATGAGATTTCTTTTGATTGGTGTGGTAGAGGTACCATTCCCATAGCCGCATCATCTAGTACACCTATTGATGATGATTATGGAGTAGTAGACATACCTTCTCCACTAGAGGTTTTTGCAGTCTCAAAGGTGGATATATTGCGGCATTTGGGATCATATTTAGCATTTGATCTTTTAGATGCATATTGAGCATTATCTACAATCACAGGGATTCCACTTCGTGACACCCCCTCTTAGATTCATCATATTTTGTCACATACAATAGGATCAGAGGGTTCACAGAGGTAGGAGGACATTCCTGCACCTTCTACTACTCCTACTGCTACACAGGCTTAGGCTACCCCACTAGCCCCAGCTACTCAGGACCCTACAACACCACCCTCCCCCTACTTAGGATGTCACTGCTAGACAGCTTGGTCTATTTACCTCCATGCTTTCAGATCAGGGCTGCACTATTGACTTGGACGTTGATAGTGTTTTTTCATTGCATGATTTAGATATCAGTCAGATTGGTAGAGCATTACACATTGCTATGGTAAATATCTCTATATGTTTAAATTTATATATGTGTGTGTGTGTTTGTGTATGTGTTATAGGGTCTGAGTGATAGTATGTTACATTTTTCTGATCTGTAGACACCGACAGATCCTACACGTCCTGAGCCTTAGGTATGTTACAATTTAAATATATATATTTGATTTATATACATGTATCTTGATATAATTTGTCTATACATTATTAAATGGTCCACTATTATTTGACATAGGGTTCAGACGCAGCTAATAGAGCCTTTTGGGGATAGCCAGGATCAGGAGGGGGATGTAGTTGATTATCATCATGGCATTTTATTTTATTACACACGTGTTATTTCCATATACATGTTTATATGGACACTTTGATGTTTTATATGTTATTTCCAGATACATGCTTATATGGACACTTTGATGTTTTATATGTTATTTTTAGATACATGTTTATATGGACACTTTGATGTTTTATATGTTATTTCCAGATACATGTTTATATCATGGATCTATTTTGATGTTTTATATATGTTATTTCCAAACATTTGATGCATGATATTTTTATACATTTGATATGGGTACATTATTCTCTAGATATATGTACATGTATGTTATTGATCTTTTAATGTCTTAATCTTTTATGTTTATGTATATGTTATTCATCTTAATGTCTTAATCTAGGGGTAATTAACTATATTTAATGACATTTCTTAAGGGGAGATCCTAAATTATACATAAGAATGTAGATTAATGTATATTTTATTTCATAGATATATTTAAATATGTTCATGTTAAATGTAGACATGTATGTTTTCAATAATCATGTTTAAATGTATATGTTATTGTTTTTAATGCCTTAAAATCTAACTATATACTTAACTATATTTAATGACATGTCTTAAGGGGAGATCCTAAAATTAATATGTTATTAGAATGTCTAGATTAATGCATAGGTAAGAATATAACATATGCATGTACATAAGAACATATAAAGACTATCACCTAAAGAATGCGTGTTACAACATTTAATTAATAAAAGTTAATACATGTATATGTTTTCAATATTCATGTTTATGTATATGTTAGTGTTTTTGATGACTTAATCTAAGTATACTTAACTATATTTAATGACATGTCTTAATATAAGTATAATTAACTATATTTAATGACATGTCTTAATTAACTATAATTAAAAACATTTAATTAATCAAATATAACATGTAATATGTAACATAGAATATAACATATATAAGTAAGAACATATTTAAAGAGTATGACCTAAAGAATGCATGTTTAATACATACAAAAATGTAATGATTATATATAAACATAAAGAATGTATCATATAAGAACATATAAAGATTATATGTACATAAATACATAACAACATTAACAATCATATGTAAGAAAACATAAACAATGTACATATAAATCCATACAAATACTAATGGGTTTGTCTTAAGGAGAGGTCAAGTAAAAGGTGGTACTAAGGGGATGTTCTAATAGGTGGTCTTAAGGGGAGGTCCTAAGAGATTGTCTTAAGGGGAGGTCCTAAAAGGTGGTCTTAAATGAGATATCCATGTCAAATTTAAATAAAAGTAACAAAACATGTCTAATTTCGCATATCCTTGAGATAAATGATCCAATGTATACAAATTTATAAATCAAATATCCTGTCAACATTAAATATGAAACTATAAGAGCTATATAGACATAGTTGAACTAGAGCTCCACAATAAGTACATAGGTAAACTAGAGCTCTACAAACAATGTATTGTTAGGATCCTCTCTAGTTTTTATTATCTCTAGAAGTTTTTCATGTTCTTCAATAGGCGATTTCCACTTTTGATTTCCATGACGTCCTCTTCTTTGTATCACTTCAAATTGTAATTTGGTTGCTATAACATGGTTACTATAATGTAAAACTTTTCCTTCAAGCTTGTATTCAATAAATTCAATATCACTATTAGTTACCCTTGTTTGTTGATAATATGTTCCTTCAATAACAACTAATCCAATTGGATATGACTGTTGATCAGCATCTATAGTTTCTTCTAGCAACTTGTGTTTTTCTTTTGTGCATCTTAAAAGATAATAGTCCACATTTTCTACATTCCCTAGTAAGGCTTGAACTGCAAAAATATCTCTTGCATGTATATAAAAATATACATAAATATAAATTAATTTTAAAATGAATATACATGTATATTAATTTATATATATGCATATATGCACACAAACTTGCCATAACTAAATTAGAAATGCACTCATAAATAGTTGAATATACAGGATCATGAATGTCAACATCTTCAAAAGGAGACTTTCTAACTATCTCCTTCAAATCCCAATGTGAAACATATCCATTCATAATATTTTCACATGCACTCACTAGATTGTCCTTAACACAGTCATCACAAAAACATGTTTTCTCTTACTTTAATTACTAGAGGTTTATGGTTTCCTGTAGTCATCACTTGATGTAAACTTCTAATACCAAAAATGATTTGACAATTGTAAGGATTAGATCGATCTATATCTGTTACAAATACAAAAAAATAATTGTCATATTTCAAAATAAATGTTTAATTAAAATCTCAAATTGATTTGAAAAATACATTAAAAATAAATATAACTAGTTCACCTTTCACCTCTCAAAAGTAACACTTATTGTATTCAATATCTCGAGTAGCAAAATGAACTTTGCACCATTCAACAATTTGATTTGCACTCTCTATCCTATTCCCTATATGTACATACAATATGCATATATATAAAATTTAAAATATATGGTACTAGTATTAAACATGCACATTAAAAATGCATATATTTACCTGCAAGTTCATGTTGTTGAAGCTCACATTTTATACAAGCTCCTGCTCCATCATGCTCCCCTTTTCTGTGTCCGCTTTCAAAGAAATTCCATGAAAACCTAACATTGGTTCTAGCATGTTGCATTGCTAAGAAATTAAATGCTTTTGCAGATTTGAATTGTCTTGTGAACATGAAATATAATAAGTATCTACAATTATCCTTGTACATGTATCAAATTGAAATAGACATGTCAAAATAAATATAAGTTAAATAAATGTGTAAGTTCGTGTATACTAACTTGCACATCCATCAAACCAAATCCAGTACTCTGAAACATTTATTCCACGATTTCTAAGATCTTCAGAGAACATTACAAAATAGTGAGCCACATAACTCTTATCATGAACTCTATCATCACTAATATAGAAATGAACCTCTTTGATGATTATGCGTTCATTTTCATCCAACCTTTTTATTTGATCCATCTCAAATTGTGCATGTCTATAGGTCACTTGCACAAATATTGCAACTTGTTCAAAATGATAATATTGCCCTTGAAGCTCTGTTTGAGGTGCAAATGTGTAATTCTCAGAAAAATCTACAACTAAAAGTATACAACTAGGTGGAAAACAATTTTTGGAATCACAAAACTATTTAGCTTTCCATCGTGCACCATGACAATGTTGGATATGTGGATATATTAATGGACGAAACTTGGTAATGAACTCATCATAATGCAATTCACTCTCCTTCAAGGATTCATCTCCTATCTTATTTTGGTATGTCTCATATTCATATCTCATCCATGAAACTTGTGCGGATTCATTAATAATCTCAACTTGCATAATTTCAGAATTTTTTTGTAAATATCCACAATCTTCACACTGATTTTTGATGCATTACACTTTGAATTCATCTGAATCTTCTAATTTATCACATAATATGGACCTCACAAATTGTGTTGTACTACTAGGGATGACCAAATTAGGATCAAGTACTGCCATAACTTTTTTATATGATTGCAAGTGTAGACCAAATTCAACATGATTTTGACAACAACAAGTTTCACACATCTTATTTATGTGTACAAAGGAAGGACTCAAACTCTCAAACATCCTCTAACATATTTTGATATTTGAAAATTCCTTTTTGAATGTTTCAAATAATTCACTTTGAGTTATATCTATGAACTGTTTTGGATGTTCAATTTTGGCCCCTGTCTCTTGACCTTTAATTTGTATAGTATCACACCTGTTGGAAGAAAAACGAGAATGTGTGGTCCAAAATTCAATAACTTGTCTTTTTACATCTTCAAAAATTTTGTCTTTTCAAGGAACTTTACAAATATTCACCTAGTTATTCTCAATGTTATCATCTAGCATATTTCTCCTCTTGATGTATCTCTGGATAGTTCTTCTAGATATATGTAGTATATCAGAAATTGCATGTACCTATTTTCTATGTGTCAATTTTCTATTAGATATAGTAGTCATCAATGCTCTACGTTGATTGCACAAATCACCTCCTTGAGTTGTGTTGTCAATTTTGTTATAAGCATTTTGCAAGTTTTCAACTATTGTTTTATTAATATTATGTGCATGGCTTTTCCTGTTATCAACACCCAACAAATCTAGAATAGGTCTAATATTTTTTCTCCTAAATAACTTGACAAATAATTGTGCCTAGCCAAATATACTTTTATCCTTGAAATATTCATCCCACATGTTCTGACAATGCTTTCTGATAGTGTTATCATTTATCATATCTTTAGATGGAATTTGGTTAAAAAGTAGTTCCTCATCCAAATCCATCAAATATTTTATGCCTTCTAATTTGTCTCTATCAATAAAACTGCCAATTTCTTCCTCTTCATTACTTTCATTTTCTTCATGAATCTCATCCTGTTCAGGAATTTTAGTATGTTGGTTTTGATTATGTTTTGTATGACCTTTCATTTTGTCATCTCTTATTCTATCATATTTCCTTTATCTTTTCCTTTTACTGCCCATTGAATACTTTAATCTATAGAAACAAAAATAAATAAATTTAGATTTCACTTAATAGCAGCTAATGCTTCAATATAGAATACATAAAAATAAAAATAAGTAGACGGGAAAAAACACCTTCAAAATATTCGATCTTTTACAATCCTGATTAAATTTGTAGAATAGTTGCTGAAAATTGCTTCAAAATTAGTTGTCATCTGAAAATCCTCTTCCAATTTTCGTTGTTCTGTATATATATATTTTTTTTTTTAAAAAGTAAACTTTATTTTATATCTGACAATGACATTAACTGCTTGCGGTTTAATTAGCTGATGGGGGTTTTGACTGGAACTGGTCTAGCTGAAAGGTTTATGGCTGAAACTATTTCGGCTATAACCACCTATGTGGAATCCTAGGTGGCAGTCACATAAGCAAAAATAAGAACTTCTATAAACATCTCACTTTGAAGGCCAATTTGACCTACTAAACTAATTTTTTTTAAAGCTAAAAATATACTTTTGTAGGTCTCAGAGTCACGATTATGATCATATAATTTTTTTAAAAATTTTGATTCTGGATAATATATTATAATTTGAAAATATTACAAGTAGACATTTTAAGATTCAGGAAGATGTCTATTCAAAAATAAGAAAAAAATAGTAAATTGTGTCCAAAAATTATTATTTTTTAGTGTTGCACTAGAGGAGAGAGTCTTCTTCAAGAATATGTAATTTGTTTCAAAAAATATCTAGATTTGATGGAAAAAGTTTGACAGGAGAAAAAACTATCAATTTTTGATAACTTTGACTTTGACCATTTATAACTTGAAAAATATTAGCCAAATTTCAATTTTTCCTTTTTTGGTACACTAGGTATACATGTCAACTCCAACATATTCCAAAATCAGACCAAAATATGAAAATTTTTCATATATTTGTTTGACGAAAAAAAAACTCTATATTTTCAACATTTAAAAAAAATTAAAAAATTAAAAAATAATTAAAATTTTCACTCAATTTTTTAAAAAAAAAATTACAGACATAAACTTCATCCAATTTTACACATTTCATTAGTTTACATCAACTTCAAATTCTAAACACAAATGCCACTTTTCTGTCGTTAAATTTGAAGAGTTTAAATTCTGATATCATTTTTCCTTTATAAAAGGTGACATAGGTTTGTGCTTTTACCCACAAAAATGAAGGAATTAGTGAATATTGGTGCTTGTACTATGAACATGCTTCAATCAAGAAACTGTGGAGATTTGTCTTAGGGGTGATTATATCCTACATTATGCTTGATACAAGGCTTGACAAGATTCAAACCCATCATTTTGTTATCCTAAATCACTTCAAGTATGAAACAAAAATCTCCATCTCTTTCTACCTATTTTTCTCTACAAATAAGAGTATCATGGATTTTAAGAAGAAAGCGTACACTAATCTTTCCTTCCATGAGGGTTTGTTATTGGGTAAGTGCAAGAAGTTGGGTCTCACTTTTGGGCAAAAAGTGGAAGTATTTTTCCTATTTTTGAAATTTCTTGTCAATCGATGTCAAAATTTGAGGCATTTAGAGATTGAATATAAGAAAGCTTCAGGAATAAATATTTTTGTGTTTGGAATCTAATTTTTGAATATGTAATTTATTTGTACACCCATATGATAGATTTTGTTTTTGGTATGGATCTTTAAAAACCTTTATTTCAAAATGCCTGTTTCAGGACCATACCACACTCATGTACGGACACCATAATTTGAAACAAATAAATGAATTTTCATAAATCCTTTTAAAGGGAGTTACCTAATACACCTAAGATTGACGAAAATGTTTTTTCTTAATTTTTTATTGAATAACTTTTTTATTATTAATTATTAATTGGCTATAAAGGTAAATTTTAAAACCTCTCATGTACGGACACCATAATTTGATAAAAAATTCACTTTTTTCAAAAATTCTTTTTTTTTTTTAACCTCAAAAGAATTGTATTTAGATTTATGACATATAAATTAATTTAAGAAAAATTATAAAATAAAAAAGTTATTGAAGTTTTAGTGAACTTCACTATTTTACATTTAGGTACCACCTTTCATTAAAAAATAATGCAAAAATAGTAAATAAAATCATAGCACTATAAAATTTATATTTCTTATATCAAGACAGTGAGAGCTCTAATGGATTTTTGTTTCATAAAAAAAATTGACTGGGAAGACCCTCTAAAAATTACGGCAAGGTGTAAATTTATTAGTTCAATGCCTTAGCCAAATCTTGAGAGGTCAAGGCATTGGCTTGGTCTCACCAAGCCTATCCCAAACCAAAATCTGAGGTAGGAGAAAAAAATCCCGCCCAATGTTGTTAGAAATAGGTGCCCATTATTTAAATTAAAAAAAGGGTACTCGTTTTGAAAAAAGTCAAATCAACATACAAAATCCCCCCAAAAAACAAAATTTTAAAATTTTAGAAATGGGTACCCATTTTTTAAAAGTAAAAAATGGGTACCCATTTCTAAAAAATATAATTTTTTTATGTTTTCAAAAATAGGTACTTTTTAAAAAAAATTAAAAATGGGTATCCAATTTTTTTAAAAATGGGTGCCCATTTTTTAAATTTTGGATTGGGAGCTCGAGCCTAAAATGGGTACCTATTTTTTTAAAATGGGTACCCATTTCTAAGAGAGCACGATCTCAACCCATGGACTTCTATGAAATTGAGACCCAACTCCTTGCTTCTACCCTATTACTCTTATATGAGCATTTTAAAGCTCAAATGCATGAAAGGGTTGGTGCCCAGAAGGCAAATTCTTCAGAGGAAACAAAGAGCTCTTACCTCCCTTCAGATATAGAGGATAGTACAGGTTTGCACTCAAATGACGAAGAGGAGGTAGCTAAAATCATGAAGGATATGTGAAGGAAGAAGAAAAAGAAGCCTAAGAAAGGTACGAAGAGAAAGATAAAGCATGGGGTAAATTCAGAGGAGGATTACAATGATGAGGAAGAGGGAATGAATACAGATAAGGAGGGTAATGTGAAGGAGGTTGGCACCAGTAAGGCTCAGGTTAGCAGGAAGGATGACAACCTAGTCAAAAGAAGGGGTGGTGGGAAGGAAGTTGAGAAGGAACTTGGTAAGGGTGAGGAGATCAATATCGAAGTGTAGGAAGAGAGGAAAGAAGAAGATGGTTTGGCTAAAACCATTATTACTCTGGATTCAAAGGGAAGAAAAATTGCATGGAGTAACTTTCATGCAAGCACTACAAAAATGGGCTTGATTAGAGAGCATACCCACCCAAAGGTTTTGGAGGGAAGGGATGGAAAAATTAAGTTGAAGGAGCTCATAGACCTGACTTTGGTGATCCTAAGCGACAACATGAGGGAAATGGGGATGAACCTATTTAACAATGCCTGCAATAGTTTGGTGGACAATTTCTAGCCCATTAAATGGATTTTCCATTAAATTGAAGAGATTCAGTTTAGGATCTAAGGGCAAGATAGGTTGGAAGGGTGGGACGGGAATGTCAAAATTAGCTAGTTGGATACTTGGGTGTCTAAGATTGAAAAAGAGTGGAAAGGATGGAGAGTTCTCTCCATAGCTCAACTAACCATAGCCTCAAAATTATAAAAGGACTTAATGATAATATCATTCAACTACACTCAATGATGAAGGATAATAAAAAGGGGAAGGAGAAAAAGGACAAAGAGTAAACCAAGGCAGTTGAAGATGATGATTCTTTGTAGGTTGAGAGCCTAACCAAAAGGAGACCAAAAAAGAGGAAGAGGGAAGAGGAGGTTTCTCTGGATATAGTCAATTGAAGACTAACAAGGTAGAGGCCATGGGAGAGCTAGAGTTCAAGAATGTGGAGTTGGTTGTGCCCTGATCAGTTCTCCTAGTTTTTAATCTTTCCCTAGCTTTTGGCTATCTATATTTTGTCTACTTCTGATGGTCGGGTATGGCCTATTATTTTTTCTATTGCTTTGATGCTAGACTTGAACATTTAGTACTATTTTGTTGTTAACTAGTGGGTTTTAGGAACCCCTGTAAAAAACCTATTTTACTTAATAAAAAATAAACTTATTTGCACCTTAGTAAAACACATATTATTAACAAACAATAGTATGATAGCATGTATGTTTTTTATTAAGGTGAAAATAAGTTGATGCATAGACAATTTGCTAACATATATGCTAACATAGTATTGTTAGTTATTAATATGTTTTTTACTAAGATGCAAATAATTTTTTATGTAGATAGTGCCATACAAGCGAATAACTTATTAAAAATTGAGAACTTGTTTTTAATAATAATAAGTTACAATGCCACATGAGATACACAAGATGACATACTTGGAACAAACATCACTTATAGGAGTTGAAGTTTAAAAACAATTGGAGATCAAGTGTTGATAACTTTCCTATAACAAGTAGATAATCACATTTTTCTTCTAAGTATTATTCCCTCATAAAGATGAAAATGTTTAGTCCAATTTTCTTTCCAATATTGTTTAAAATAAAAATTTCTTACTCATTGCTTCGGACTTGTGATATTGTTTTTATAAATATACTTTTTTTTAATGGTTAGATTTAATTTTTATTAAGCTCTCTTCTCATTAGTATAACTAGCTACATTTTATGCTTGGATCTTGGACCATCCTCTGATTGAGGATTTTGAGGATAGGACATAGATTGATAAATGTAAGCAATTATATGGTAGCCTTGTGGGACATTATTGGTTTAATAGTAGCTGGGTCAGCCTTATTGATATTAACCAGGATTTTCATAATATCTAGATTATGTTGAATGCCTTTCGTTTGTATCCCCATAAGGAAGATAAAATGATATGGAGTGTTGATGTAAGTGGTTGTTTCAAAGTTTCATCTATTTTTAAATTTGAGGAGAAAGGTGCCCAACCTCTATGGACTAGAGCATGGATAAAATGTCTTATTCCAAAAATTAATATCTTTTATTGTATATTACTTCAGAATAAAATTCTAACTTAGGGTAATTTGAAAAAGAGAGGCATCAATGTGGTAAATTGGTGCAGTCTATGTAAAGAAGGTTATAAAGATAGAGACCACTTGTTTCTAAATTGTACCTATAGTCAAAAAGTTTGGAGTACTTTTCTCAACTTCTGGAATATTGCTTGGGTCCATCATAACAATACTGAACATTATTTTCAGAGTTGGAACCACCCATCTAAGGATAGTAATGTTTGTTTTCTGTGGAATATTACTATGTCCCATCTTTGGTGGGGAATATGGAAAGAAAGAAACAAAAAAATCTTTAGAAATAAAGAAATGCCTGAGTGGATGCTTGGCCAAAATATTGTTAGAGCAATAAAGGAAAACTTCAATTTCCAAAGAATATGCAATGAAGATTTCCAAATTGATAATCCAATGCATTCTATAGTTTCTAAAATGAAGAAAGAAACTTTAAGATTGAATATTAGATGGAAGGCTCCTCCTATAGGATGGATCAAAGGGAATTTTGATGGTGTAGCCAAAAAAAATCCTCGCAAAGCAGGATGCAGAGGGGTTTTGAGGAATCATTCTTCTAATATTATAGATGCTATTACTATTCCTATTGGTACTTCAAATAGTCATAAAGCTAAGGCTATTGTAGCTCTTTATATAATGAGGCTGGTTACGGAAACTAGTTAACAATACCTCTGGATGAAAGGTGACTCTTTGAATATCATAAACATGCTGAATGGTGAAAGCTCAACAACTTGGCCTATTGAAGATAGTGTAAAGGAAATTAAAACCTTAATGGGTAAATTTGAAAAAGTCTTTTTTACTCACATTTACCGAGAAGGAAATGTTGTGGCTAACTGGATTGCCAAACAGGCTATCCTACAGGAAAGAAAACTGAGGTGGCATGATGACTTAAGTAGGAGTGTGGATTTAAAAGCTATTATTAATTATGATAGAACTCACACAAAGGAAGGTAAGATTGCCTAAGATTGGCAATTTAATGATAAAACACGGTGGGAGTATGAAGGACAGTTTTATATTCCCAAGGAAGTACCAAAAATTGAGTATCACCTGTGCTTGGCACGTAAGTGTTTTAGTGATATCTTTGGCCACTTTTATGGGTGTCTCGACTTTTCTCATCTCATTATTTCTTCGAGTCTGCTATACTTTGGCTTTTTACAATGATACACAATTTCTAGAAATGGGCGAGGAACCAAGAAAATAAGAACCAAAGAACTGCAAAGTGTGGAAAGCCAAAGCCAATGTTTGGAAAATTCTGGAGAAGGGTAATGTTATAACTTACCTAGAGCGCCCTCATGGTTTCAAACATCATATCATGGAAGCCTTTTTTAAAAATTGGATTGATGAAAAGGTTAACATGCATGGTGTAATGGTGCATCTGACTAAAGATTTCATTGCTAAAGTCACAGGGCTTCCTAAGGAAGGAATCAAGTTCAGTAAGGAAACTCGCATTTCAAATGTGGCCATCAAGAAATTTTTAAAGACTGAAGAGGAGGAGAAAAATTGGAAAAACATGCTGATTTTTATGAGTTGAACTAGATAAAAGTCATTTGGAGGGACATCCTCTCTTGCATCCATGAGTAATTTTTCCTTGATGGTAGGGAAAAAAGAGCTCACGAATTTCATTTTATTTCCTTGAATCATTTCCGATATAAGGATATGATCTCTTTCTCATTTTATTTGAGGTTTTCTTTACTTCAAAGCCTTCAAGCCCATAGGAAAAAATGGTCTTGTCTGGTTTTACATGAAGGATTAATCTTGTTAATTGAAAATTATTGTAAGAGTAAGGTCATTATTTCTTCCCCGCACTCTGAGAAAAGGAAAGGGTTTGCTAGTGAGACATATTCAAGGAGGAGTAAGGGAGATGATGGGGTAAGTGTGAAAAAGAAGAGTTAGAAGTAGGACACCCCTAAGAAATATGTAGAGGAAATAACAAAATCTCAAAATTTAGATAAAAATGATGATATAGAGACAGAGAAGACTACAAATGGGCACTCTAGAAGCAAAGGTAAAACTGGAAGGGTCGAGGTTGAGGATAGCCTTGATAAAAATAAAGGGTCAAAAAATACTGGAAAATAGGATGAAAACTAGAGCGATCAACCCCAAAATGTTGGAGAGGAAAAGACAAAGGAAGATACGGGGAAGGAGAAGGAAAATATGTACAAAGATATGGGGAAAGAGAAGGATGAACCAACTGGTGTGGGTGTTACACTTTCTTTCCCTCACACAGCTAAGGTCAAGGTTGATTCCTCTCTCTAAGGTAATTCTTGGATGTACAATAAATTAATGACTCTAAAGAAAAGAATTAGAAAAATGCAATAGGACCAGGATATTGATAGGGCTAAGATCATTCAGATGGAAGTTTAGGTTAGCAATATCTTGGAAAAGTTAAAGGAGTATGGACATGAGCTGTCTTTTGATCAAATAGAGTGGTAACAAGATGGAATAGGTCACTTCAAGCCTTTGTGTAGTTGCTTCCAGTTTAGAGAAGAGAAATAATGAGAAAATTATATCTCCTAGCGAGCCAAGTAAAAGAACCAGACAGAGTTCAAGGAAGAAGGTAGCCAAGGCTACTGGGGGAACTGGGCTTTCTTTTGCTGACATTATTCAGAATATTGCAGAGGCCAGCAAGGAGGTGGTGAAAATGATCAAGGAATTACAATAGTTTTTGGTGGTGTTTTTGGTCTCTGGTCCCTGTTTAGGATTTTTTGTAGTTGGTTGTTTCTACCGTTTGTTCAAACTCTAGGTTCCAGGTCCTTATAAAGCTAGTTTTGTTTTCTAGTCCTATTTTGTGGTTTCAGGTCCTTGTAAAACTTGGTTTAGCTACTTTGATACTGTAGATTTTAGGTCCTTGTAAAATCTAGTTTTGCTTATTTGTCTATCTTCTGTTTTGCTATTAAGGGTTTTGGGTCCCTTTAGAACCTGTTTTTATCGTAATCTAAAACTAGCTACATTTTATTTGATAGTTTTTTTACATTATTTTTAAAAAAATTAATAACAATTTAGCTATCAATGTGTACATTTATTCTGATTTCCATGTGCCGAAAAACAAGAGAAAAAGTCATCAAATGAAAGATTCCAATATCTTATAGTTAAACAAAAATTTATGTTATAGGATTGGTTCATCTACATCATGTTGTAGATATATTCAATTGCTTTCCAACACATTTTGAATGGAGTCAATCAAACTTTGTATGTGAAAGTTATGGCCTCCAAATTAAAGCCTACTTTTAGTTTTTCAAAACTCGATTGGGTTTTGAATGTAATTTTTTATTTTCATAACTCGATCAAGTTATGTCTTGGTAATAGCAAAGGGAAATTACCCAAAGCCTTATGAGACTATTTTCCCTCCATTTTATTTTCCCTTTAGACATTTTTTCATCTTCTTAGATGAATTCTCGTCTTTGCCTTGATCAAGTTTGCTAATGGTGAAGTGGGTATCTCTAAAATCACCACCATAATCTTACACGTCTTCTTAGCTTTCTAACCATATATTGTTTTCTATTTTTGGACAACATTGACATTGTAAATTTTAATTATTTTTACCAATATCTTGATAGTCCTCACAGACATATGCCTACCTTTTTTAAAATAATTTTTGATATATAATTAATCAAATTCAAAATAAATTACAAATTATTGTTCTACACTTGATTCTATACACTTTACATACATACATACATACATGTGTGTGTGTGTGTGTGTGTGTGTGTGTGTGTGTGTGTGTGTGTGTGTGTGTGTGTGTATGTATGTATATATATATATGTGTATGTATGTGTGTGTGTGTGTGTGTGTGTGTGTGTGTGTGTATGTATGTATGTATATATGTATGTATATATATACATACATATATATGTGTATATATATACATACATATATATATGGGCATACATACATACATACATACATATATATGATTAATTTGATGCAAGTTATGCTCAACACAAAAACATGTATCGAGATTTAAGGATATAATCAATTAAATAATTCATAAAAAATAAAAAACTCATCAAAAAATTATAAAAAATACATAACTTCTAGATATCACTCTTAACTATCATCCTACAAAATGGATTTATAAAATACTAAATATAACCATATCTTAAATATGTTGCACACGAAAATAATTATGTTATGTTTTCTAAAAAAAATTTATCGTGTGCATAGGGTTTGACCTACCTAATCTTATCCATTTTGAAAAAACTATAGTAGTTTAAAAAGTAGATCCAATGTACTATAATTTATATGTCTTACACATTTTATGATTTTTAGTGAATGATCCTCAAACGTCTTGTCTAAGCTCAGGTTTACCCAATTCCAAAAAAATGTGTCTACTTATATCCCCTTTTTGTACACCATCTTGGTGCACTTACCCAAATGTTTTAATTTTTAAATATAGTTTTGTTCAATAATATCTAATTTTATATTGGTTAGTATCATTTTTTGTCAAGGTCAAAATTAATTTTCTAACACAATAAATAACAAAAATTGACATTCTAGACTCTTCTCAAAGCACCAAGAAGAGGTATCAAGAAGTAGAAGAGGATTCTCGAGAATAAGCATACCATCAGACAACGAGGCATATGATAATGACCACCATAGATGTTTTGGAAATTATTGCTAACATCCCTCATGCAAATTCTCACTCTCACAATCTTTGCACTCCATTGAGACCTAAAGCAGACATTTTTGCCAACTCCCATAGATTTAATCTGCTTCTCTACAATTTCGCCCAAACCCACTTCAACATTCTCTCCTTCTCCTTTACCTCACATTCTTTACATAAGTCATTCAATGGAAAAAGTAAAATTGGCTTCTTTTGCATTTTATGTGTCGCTTGGATGACCTGCGATGCGTTTATGGAAGTGCCATTAACCCATGCTAACTTTGTTCTTTGAAAGGGTCATGTGATCTCCACCCATCTTCCCAAATAATAAAAGTCCTGTGGGAACAAATTATCAATGATAATCCAATGAAACAAGAAAAATAGTAGATTTTATAATTTACTATAAGAAGCAAAGTTTTTTTAATCATTTTTTCATTTGTAGTAATTGCTGATGCACTCAAATCTCAAAATCTAGTAGATAAAAAAGCTCATTTTTCTCGACACATACCATAACAACCTAGTCCAGACCCAAATCTCAATTAAAATGTCAAATACTAGCAGAGAAAGCCAACAAGTTTGATGTTGCATCTTACATACGTTTTTTCTTTTTTCTTTGAATGACTCTATACTTCGCCATATTCCGAGCCAATAGATTCACTAAGCTGATGCTAAATGTTACATGAATGGAATTAAAATGACTTCCCACCTCCAGAGTGAGTAAATTTCATAGCTTGTTTAATAAGATTTCTCACTTCTGAGAAAATATATTTTATTTACTAGAATTGAACATGGGCAATGAGCAGACCTATCTCAACCAAGAAGTTGAATAACGGTGTAGAGTGTAATCCAATCTTTTTCTTGAATGCTACAAAACATCACTATGTCGACTGGTTATGTTGGAGGGAGAATGATCAAGAACAATTGCTTCTAGAGTTCTACACACCTTCTAGAAACAAGGAACTTTGGGAAACTTTTGATATAAACTATTTTTGCTATTTTTCAATTGGAAAATTAATTAAACCTTCATAGGATTAGTTAATAACAAAAAAAAAATTAATGTTTGAAAATTAATTTTAAAACAAAACAATAGAAATTTGTACAAAAATCATTAGTGACATTTGTAGTTTTATGGGATCACAAACTTATAAAAAAAGTATGCAATGATTATTACCCAAAAAAAAAAAAAGATTTTATAAGATAAAATATAATAAAAAAAGAATATGGTTACAACTATTAAATCATTGATGAATAATTACTTAATTAAAGGAATATATTAAGATTTTAGAAGATAAAATATAATAAAAAAGGAATATGGTTACAACTATTAAATCATTGACGAATAATTACTTAATTAAAAGAATATATTTAGAAATTTAAAAATGTTATATTCATAATCTAATGACATTTTATCACTTTAAAAAAATATGTGACTAATATGCATTTATTATTTCTTATTAGTTTTACATTGTACATAGTAGTTTTTCACAATCCATTGGAATTATTTGCTATATTTTCTAGGTAGATTATGTTCCAATTTTGCATCAAGTTTTTGAATCACACTTTGTGATCTATCACTAGGATGAGAGAGCTAAAGAGAAAACATGGTAAGATTGCAAACCCAGTGTGGATAAAAGGAGAAAGGAATGGGGGTGGGTGCACAACAATCAAAAAAAGTTTCAAGTCCAACAATTAGAAAAATATGGGAAAAGGAGAACAATTATATATATAAAAGAAAGAAATAAGACATACTAATAATGTGTGTGTGTGTGTGTGTGTGTGTGTGTGTGTGTGTGTGTGTGTGTGTGTGTGTGTGTGAATGTGCATGTAATGGAAGTATACATTGAAATATATTTAAATTATAATTGTGAAAATCTATAAATAGCGCAAACCAAAACTTCAACAATAAGGACTAACTATATAAACATAAAAAAAAAGGATTTAAATAGATGTGTGTGTGTGTGTGTGTGTGTTTATATAGTGTGTCATATATGTTAGATTAGGTGAAAAACTAATCTCCCAAGAACACCTGCATGCATAAACCTGTCACATGGATGAAGCAAAGAACAGAGGCAAGGAAAAATCAAGGAGGCCAAAAAGCCAGATCCATCTTATGGACATGCAAAGAGCAATATCTCATATAATCCAATAAGTGAATGTTTAAAATACAAAGAGGTGAATCTTTATAAAGGAATCACGAAACCCAAAAAGGGAAACTAAAGCCTAAAAAAGCTAGGGTTGCACAATATAATTAATAGAATATTAATTATATGCACCTACAAGATAGCTTAAGCAAACTAGAGTAATAAGCAACTTAATTAATTAAATCAAAGTGATTTAATTAATAAGTTAGAACAAATCATTACTCTAACAATATATATATATATATATATATATATATATATATATATATATATATATATATATATATATATATATATATATATATATATATAAGACACACTATATAAACAAAAGAGACTAATAGAAATAAATGTGTGTGTGTGTGTGTACACACACACAAATAGTAATGCCCCGCTAGGGAGCCCAAAAGAAATTAACCTAAAGTTTCACTAAGCTTGCCAAACATTCTTTTTGGAAAAGATTAAACAACAAGAGATAACATAGTGGAAGCAATAACTCACATACACACAACCATCCATAAAACAAATTACATCTCTTAAGGGTTTCATGACGTTGAATCACATATATAAGTTTTATTAATACTAAATCAGATACCTAACAAATCCACATCATAGAATAATCACAAGTATGAATCCATTTAAATAATATACAATTACATAAGATGCCACATGGCATAACCAAAATGCATAGTCATCCACTCTACAAGTCATAGGGTATGAAAAGCTCAAAGAATAAACATCATGAACAAAATACATCATCTCATAAGATCTCTGATAATCAAATACAATACAACATAATATTACCATCTATCAAAAGCACAAGATCATAATGAAAGGAACAACTATACAATTGCATCCAGCAACAACATCCAACTATCAAAGCTCAATGGTATAAGAAACACTACCACCTGACGTCATGAAACCTAAATGGCCTTTTCCCACTATGCTAAGGAGATAATCTCAAGTCCCATATAGATATCAATCAACAAGTTATGTAACTAGCACCTAGGTCAAGGAAATCTTGATAGCAATCTATCTCAAAGGTACCATGACACAAATAACATCTAAACCCAGAGAAAACAAAACACGTAGGAAATCTACCACGTAAGTGAGCAAGTGTCATTGTATGATCCAACTCTAAGGTTATTCTGGCAGCCTCTTTAGACTCTGACCCCTGTCTCTATGTGGTATCAATATCCTTTCGTATAGACAAGGCATACTAACAGAGCAAGGTCACAACCAAGCATCATCTCTACTCTCATCCTAGCATGAACTAGCACTCAAGGCATGGGCGAGGAAAAACACTGAGTCTTATTAATTCATTTTAAACCCATTTAATGAAATGCTATCATTTATTAAAATGTCTTATAATTGGTTACCCAACCAACCTCTTTAGGGCTCTAACCTCCATTGCAAGCCACCTCCCAACATACACATAGATTACCTACGCTAAGCTCATGAAAAGTACAACTCATAAAATCTTAATTTTCACCTCAGTCCTTTACAAGCAACTGGAACTCACCTAAAGACATCACAATATTCATCTCAATCCTAAAAAATCAACTCGAAAGCACCAAAAGATAACTGATCGAAAACTCCTAGGTTATAGCAAGAAAGCCACAATAATCACGTCAATTCTATACAAGCAATTGGAAAGCATCAAAAGATAACTCATCGAAACTCAAAGGTTACACTGAGAAAATCACACCATTCACCTCAATCCTAAACAAACAACTAGAAAGCAATAACAAGCAATTAATCAATACTCATCATAGAAATATGTGAATACATCACATTGGCCGGGTATAAAAGATTGTGACCAAAACATACATAACATCATCACATAGAAAAACTCCCCAAGCCTCTGGTAAACATCCTAACTAGTCAACGTACTAAGTCAAACCTAAACCCCAGTAAAAAGATAACCCATGCATCACACTAAAAGTAGTTTAATAAATAGTTTGGTTTTGAAATCACAAAGGTTCAATTTATGAACATGGTTCCAGTTTTTGTCCTTTCAAAGTGTTATATTTGCTAAGTTTTTTTGAGTTCACAAGAATATCAAAAGACTCAACAAATCATTAAAAGTCATTTAAATATAAAACTCTATATTTTAAATATAAAATTGAACTATCGCTTAATAAAATACAAGCTTCATTAAAATAATCTCTTCATTTAAAAAAATAATAATACAACTTAATGATAACTATAAAATTAATTCTTTTAATAAATATTATTTGAAAAAATTAAATAGTAATTGTTAAATAATAATAATAATAAAATTATTAATAAAATAATATTAATATATTTATTAATAAAAATAATTATTAATTTAATAATATAATAATAATAATTCCAAAGAAATAATTAACAAAAAATGGCAGGAAAAGAGCAAAATGTGAATTTGGCAAAAAAGCAGAGATATCAAATCAAATTAAATCCTGTGAATTCGAAACAGCAGTACAAAACATAAAATACAGGACAACAATTGGTAGTCGCAAATAATAAAAACCCTAACAACAGAGTAGAAAACCATAGACACTAGGTAAACACTACTCATATTAATCACAAAAATTCGCGAGGGCACGAGGAAACAAGAGTTAGTGGGAATCGCATAAATAAATCCAACCAATTTGAAATTTTATTAGACAATAAGGCTCGTCAAATTAACTCTTTCAAGGAGATTGTGGAAGCATATGAAAATAGAAGGCTTGAGATCTTAAACAAAGAAAAAGAATATCCATTGAAGACAGAGGAAGGATGGCAAATTTTTCAAAGAAAGAAGAAGATATCAAAACAATGCCAGAACCACTAGACGATGCAAAAAAAGCAAACTTGGCGAAATCATAAAAAAGACCTAAGATTTGAGATCCAAAACAGACAAAATGGAGACGACACAGAATGTAAAAAGCAAAAGAAGGAGGGTAATACAATATCACCATCACTTTATATATTTGAAGCTAACCGTACGGTAATAGGGCCGCGACAAATTTTGAAGGAAAAAATGGATCATGAACCCTTGACGAACAAAAAATCGTATATCCCTCCACATAAGAGGAATATGGAATCTTCGAAACAAACTAACACAGAGGAAAAATAGTTTTCAGATAATAGCTTTGCTGATACACTGATTATTAGTGACATGTGCACAGAAGAACGCTGGAAAGAATGCAAAGAAAGGGGGATTTACGTAGTATGGAATGGACCTAGCAAATATATCCCAAATCTAAAAAGGAGAATTGAAAAATACTGTCAAGCTAGGTAAGTATAAGTTTCTTTGCAAAAAGCTCATTATTTATTCTCTGTAAATCAATGCGAACTAGGAATTTATTAGCCAAAATGGCAAATTGCTTTTATAAAGGATTTTTAGTTAAATTTTTACTATAGGAACCTAATTGGTTTGAAAGTGAACCTAACAAAATTGCCTACTGGTTGAAATGTAAAAATTTCCCTTCGAAAATTAAACATTTTAAAACCCTAACATGAATTGGAAATTTTGTAGG
Organism: Cupressus sempervirens; assembly: GCA_028749045.1. Classification (NCBI taxonomy): domain Eukaryota; kingdom Viridiplantae; phylum Streptophyta; class Pinopsida; order Cupressales; family Cupressaceae; genus Cupressus; species Cupressus sempervirens. Next base: position 850,813,535 of record CM053789.1, on the reverse strand, counting down.
TAAGTTAATTGGTATAGAATCTGATTATTACAAAGAAAGAACCATCAAATTCTTGATAGAATCAGATTGTAAACCAATAGAACCCATTAATAAAAAATTAATAACAAACAGATCAATTTATAACCTAGAATTTTTAACCTACAAGGGAGAATGTTCTGGCATAATCATTCTTAGCACCGAAGTTGGATTTAAAGCTACAAACATTAAAGACATGCTCAGCTTCGTCAATCAGAGAAAATGATCTAATAATGAAGCAACAGATGAGAAATTATATAAAAAATCAAAAATAGAAGAACATTGCATAGAGGAGCCAAGGGACTCTCAGGAAGGGATAACTAATGACAATCTTGAAGAACACGAGGCAAAAGATCGAGATATTTTACCATCTATAAATCAATGTACTAAATGCATAAATAATGTTGAGGAATTGGAGACTAATAAGAATAAACTCAAGGCACTAAATTATGAAATTGCAATCACTCAAAGCAATATTGAAGACTTGTTAGTCATCTTAGAACAAATGCACAAAGAACATTGAACAACTGGGGAGGATACTCATAATTAAAAAACCCTAAATCAAAAAGAGGATAGTCAAGAACCATTGGATATTGAGGACATGCAAGCAGAAATAGAAGAACACATAGAATCTCTAAAAAGTACAGACACCCCTATTCAGAATTCGGCTAAAATCCTAGCAGCGGATGATGAATAATGGAATAGCATAACAATTCGCAAAAAGAAGAAGAAAAAGAGTTATAAATTTTGGTAAACTCCAATGGATGGCTCAGATATATTTGAAGAATTGGGGAAAAGTCGGACAACGGGCATTGAAATGCAAACAACAATGCAAGTACCTGAAATAACTGAGATTTTAAAAGAAGCAGGCCTATCAGAAAGAGATGTAAATGAAATAAAAAAGCGACTTAAACCCAATACACCAGTGAAGGTGGGAATGGATAATATGGAAACCTATCATACTCCTATTCTGGCAGGAAAAGAAGAAATAGAAGAAGGATATTGGAACATTGAAACAAAGGAGGATGATTTAACTGATTTTCTCATTAATGATCTACTAATGGATGAACCAGAAAGTAATGAAGATGAAAAAAAATAGATCAACTCAAAGATTCTGGGAATAGCTACCAATGAAGAAGGCCGTAAACACCCTAAATGTGGCAAAATTAAAAGCAGAAGGGGGAGAAAGTCTCTTAAAGAATTAAGAGAAGTAGCAGAACAAGCTAGAGAACAGAAAAAAATCAATGATTTATTAAATGCAGGTAAGGAGAAGAGCCTTCCCAATGAGCAATGAATATCACTTCTTGGAATGCTAGAGGGCTAAATGCCCCTAGCAAAAAAAGGATATTAAAACAAAATTTAATAGCTTTTGAGTCAGAAATTATAATAATTCAGGAAACTAAATTAGATATTGCAGAAAGCATTAAACTGGGGAAAAGATTAAAACAGTGGCAATCAGACTTCAAAGAATCTATGGGAGCATCAAGAGGTCTAGGAATAATTTGGAATCCTCGGAAGGTCAATCTCACTATAATAAATAAAAATTCTAACTAGATAAGTAGCAGAGTGAAAAGCCTCAAAAATAATGTTAAAGTTATACTAATTAATATCTATGGTCTCATTCCCTCTAGGGACAAAGTTACAGTATGGCAAGAGATCAGTGGCTTTCTCTCTAATCATCCAGATATGATAATATTTCTAGGAAGAGACTTCAATGCAATCATGGAAAAGGAAGAAAAGTATGGTGGAAAGCAAATGCTATCACAGATAAATAGGGACTTTAAAAGCTGGGCAGAAAAAAATATGCTGATAGATATACCAACAAAAAATGGAATATTCACATGGAATAACAGAAGAAAAGATTTCAATTACATTGCAGAGAGATTAGATAGATTTCTAGTTAAAGGAGATTTAAGCAGCTTTGGCATGGATACTATGTCAGAAATTCTCCCAATATCAAGATCTGATCATTTTCCTATTACTCTTAATATCTTAGAACCCAACAAACCAATAAGAAATGCCTTTAAATGTGAAAAAATGTGGTTCCTAGATCCAACATTTATGATTCAAATTAAGAAATGGTGGAAAACAGATAAGCCGCAAGGATCAAAAATGTTCTACTTGATAACAAAAATGAAAAACCTAAAAAATAAAATAAAAGAATGGAATAAAGAGCGCTTCAAAAATATATTCGTAACAAAACTTGAAATAGAAGAAGAACTAAAAAAACTCAATAATGAAGTAATTAGGGAAGGCATGGATAATGACAAATACATAAAAGAAAAAGAATTAATGATTAAACAAGAAGAAATATTAGCAAAAAAAGAAAATTTCTGGCGCCAGAAATCAAGAGAAAAATGGCTAGAAGAAGGGGACAGAAATACAAAATACTTTCATAATAGTACTCTCCATAACCGTAATCTTAGACTCATAACTCATATCAAAAACTCTGAAGGAAACCTAACCTTGGAACCTCCTAAGATCTTTGAGGAAATAATCAAGTATTTTCAAGACTATCTCAATAATTATGAAACATCTCACATTACTGCCTAGTAGGAAATGCTCAGTAATATCCCCAAAATCATCTCAGATAATGTCAACAAATTTTTAAATAAACCATTCACTTTGGAGGAAATTAGGACAGCCCTCTTCAGCATGAACCCGGATAAATCCCCCAACCCAGATGGTTTCCAAGCCTTCTTTTATCAAAAATGTTGGGATATTATCGAGGAAGAGCTATGGGCTGCCATAGAAGCTACTAGAAATGGGGGACACATACTCAAAGAAATTAATCATACTTTCTTGACACTAATACCAAAAAATAGTAATATTGAAACCCTTGGGGACTACAAACCTATAGCTCTCTGTAATACTATATACAAAATCCCATCAAAAGCCCTTGTCGCCTGGCTCAAGACCCTTTTATCTAAAATTATATCAGAAGAAAAAACTGACTTTATGCTTGGAAAATCCATAATTGATGGAATATCTATTATACATGAAACAATTCACCCAGCATAGACAAACAAAGAAACATGAATGTTCCTCAAATTAGATATTCAAAAAGCATATGATAAAGTAGATTGGAGAGTCTTATGTAAGACTATGGAGAAATTTGGATTCTCAAAAAGATGGATAAAGCTCATCTACCAATGTATAGCTACACCAAAATTTTCAACACTCATCAATGGAACCCCTGAAGGTTTCTTTAGTGCTTCAAGAGGCATACAATAGGGTGACCCAATTTCACCCTTTCTTTTCATAATAATGGTTGAAACCTTGGGTAGAACAATCAAACAAGCTCAAATCCAATCCAAAATTCAAGGCATTCTAGTAACAGAAAATGTTGAAAACACAACTCATGAGCAATTTGCAGACGATATTATTATGGCTGGTCTTAGCACTATCAGTGAAGCAAGAAATTACAAAACCATCATAGATAATTACACCAAAGCATCAGGACAAAAAACTAATGCAAAAAAATCAAAAATTTTCTTTCTGAACACAGGAAATAATCAGGAAGATCAAATATGCAATTTACTAGGGTATAAAAAAGGAAAATTTCCATGTAAATACCTAGGGATATACATAGGAGATGAACAAAAACAAAATCCGGGTTGGCAAGATGTCCTCTCGAAAATTAACAAACACACAGACAATTGGAATGGGAGATGGTTAACAAAAGTCGACAGAACTACCAAAATTAAAGCAGTCCTATCAGCACTTCCAACATATCAGTTATCCTTTCTACAAATCCCTAAAAATACCAACAAAAAAATTGAAACCAAACTTAGAAACTTCTTTTGGAATGGGACTAAAAAATAAAAAGAAAACAACCTTAATTAAATGGGAAAATATATGTTGACCAAAGAAGATGGGAGAATTAGGTATAAAAAACTTAGAATGGCAAAACGAAGCACTAGGGGCTAAATTGGCATGGCGCATGTTTCAGGACAAGGATAGTAAATGGTCCAGAATCCTATACAATAAATACCTAAATCCTAATGATCCAACCTCCTTATTTATAATTAAAAATCCTCCTCGAGGATCTATTTTTTGGAATTTTCTGACAAAATGTCGTCATATCATTTGAAAACATGCAACTTGGGACATTGGAAATGGCAATAAAGCCCTCTTTTGGGAAGATTCCTGGAATGGGCTTTCTCATCTTGAAACGTATAACATTTCCAATCAAACTGTAAACCTCCTCAAAGAGAGATGGGGGACAAAAGTAAGAGACTATGTAGAGCATGATCCATCAAATGAGTATACTCCGTGGAAATCGAAACCCCTATCCAACACTAACATACCTTTAATTGACCAATCCAAGCTAGAAAGTATCCTCCAAGACCGAAAAATCCATCTTACTAACAGAGAAGATAACTTAAGATGGGCTCTATCTAATGATGGAACATATAAAGTTAAAGAAGGATACAATGCGATCCTCAACTCTCAAAGATGGGAGGAAATCAATATCCCTATGAATCTCTGTTGGGATCCTGCCATTTTGCCCAAAGAAGGAATCTTCCTGTGGGTGACTTTCCAAAACCGTATTCTCACTGCTGATAGAATAATTAAAATGGGATTCCAAGGTCCCTCTAGATGTTCTCTATGCAATAACAACAATGAAACAGTTAATCATATACTTTACCAATGCAGCTTCTCCAATGAATGTTGGCATAGGATCAAGAGAAAACTCAGCTGGACATCGCCCCTTCCCGAGACTTGGAAGGATCATATCTATGGATGGCCTAAAAGAAGAGAGATAAACATCTATGATAAAATTTGGAATGTCACTCCTGTAATTGTAACTTGGGAATTATGGAAAGAGAGAAATAGAAGAATATTCAATAATACTGAAATGTCAATCTCTCAATTAGTCAATAAAATGGAAATAGCCATAACTCAAGTCTTAAATAATTACCTCGAAATTACTCCTAAACAGGAAGGCACTTTTACAACTTGGGATGCAGAAATTAAAAAACACTGGCCTCAGTTAATTAATCCTTCATTATATTACAATTCTAAGAATACCTTAGCACGCAAAGAATGCAAATGGAAACTGCCCCCTTAAGGGTGGAAAAAGCTCAATTTTGATGGAGCCTCCCGCAGTAACCCCGGGGTATCTGGAATAGGGTTTATCCTAAGAGATCACCTGGGACAATGGCTTGTCAAAAAAGCAAAATCCCTAGGTATTACAACCAATAACTTGGCACAGCTAGAAGCAGTAAACGAAGGACTTTCATAATGTAATAAACATAAAATTAAAAAATTAATAATTGAAGGATATTCACAAATCATCCTAAATGCCCTAAGGAAAATATCTACTCCGAATTGGAAAATCAACTCTAAATTAGAAGAAGTTAATAAAAAATTAGACAAAATAGCAGAAGTTATTATTCAACATATCTACTGTGAAGGAAATTGTGAGGCTGATAAGTTGGCAAATGAAGGAGCGAATCGCAATGACATCTATTTATTTAATCAAATAATAAACTAACAAACTAATAGTCTTAAGAATTCTAAAAGAAATACTCAAATTCCATGTACTTCAGGACATATAAGCATAGATTCAAATAAGGTAATCATATATAGATAAATTATTATATTTATGTATAGTAGGCTATATGAAAATATAAATTTGGTCTGGAGAACATAGATCCTCACGCCCTTTACATTAAAACACTTAAACCATAGAATAGTCCTTACTCACTAAAATAATAACTCTAAATGGAGGGGATGGCATATTATATAAAGAACAAATAAATTCAAGAATAAAGTTCTGTATAAGGTTTTTTGATTTTAACCCTTCGAATAACATTGAACATTTGGAACTTATTAAAAAGAGCAAAACTAGGCATTCAAATTCTTAGGAAGCTTGAATGGAACCTTCTAGAACTTCTAGAAGCTCCTCAAATTCTCTAGAACCATCGACCCTCCATACTTAGTTGAATCTTCATTCCCTGTTTTTCTACACCTCGCCTCATCTGAAACAATGGAAGCGTTCATCAGCTTGTATCATGCAAATGAAAACTGAACTATGGCTTTCAGGGGGAATATAACACCAGAACGATGGACTCGGATCCTTAATCCAGTTGATGACATGACAAGAGTTGCAATTAGTAGGGAAATTGGAGAAGGCATTTTTAGGTATGAATATACATGGAGAACAAACAATGATATTATAGGATCGTTCATAGGCTGCATGATAAGGGCCAAAATTGATAAATGGGATACTATTCATCTTTGTTACAATATTTTCAATCCTGTATTGCTAATAGGGTTGGAAGAGGCAATAATGAGTATTGATAACAAAAATCAAATTCCTCTCCCTGAACTTTACATGGCCCTACCCCCAAGAATTCTTGATACCACTTTACATCCGACTCGCCCTGTTATCCTTTTCCGCGACCCTCCCACCTTCAACAAGGAGTGGGCAAACATGGAGGCAAGCATCCACTTTTTGTTGCGATGGAGAGGAATCCTTGAAGATAATAGCCAGGAATGACTTCTTAATTATCTCATGTCCACCAGAGCTTATATAGAACTGGGTTCAGATTTTGATAATCTTCCTTTACTCTCCTTTTGCACTCCCAATTTGGACAAATCTAGTAAAGCCAGAACAACATATGTGTTTCCCCCCAACTTCAAGTCAGAGGATCCAATGGATATTTTAGAAGTTATCATGGTGTTTACAGAGAAAACTATAGAAACAAAGTAATTCTGTTTGCTCTCGCAATTTGAATCTCTCAGAACAGGTTAGATAAGAGCAAATTTTGATTAAATGCAGTAGGTTTTCCATAAGTAACAGCTCTTTGAAACTCTGTAGAATAAAGGCTAATAGAAATAGGGTTTAAATATATGAATATGGATAAATCTGTACAAGTTAATAGTATATACAGGAGCTGATCAACTCATAGAAAACTTTCTCTTTTGTGGCAACTTTCTCTGCTCCATATTATAGAAAAACTATCTTATGGGATAAATATAACACAATATGTTTAAATTGACTCTAATATTATGTCTTTATCTGAACCAATGAGGCATATTATGACCTAGTTGCTAATCATCTTGTTTTCTGCATAAGGTTTTTTTTCACTCCCTATTTTACTTTCATGCTGTTAGTAATTGCAGGAAGGTTTATATGCGGACATAATGCTATGTCTGTGGAAACTCACTCTCAGATTATACTAACCCTTCCTTTTTTTTATTTGTTATCACCATCTAACCCTTCTCTCAGTACTTAGTCGTTACTGGGTAGGGTTTTCAATGTATAAAAAAATGGTAAGGATTTGGTAATAACTTTGTAGTCCATAAAAGAGGAACATATGTAATTATATGTGGGGCATTGATATATATATATATGTCAGTATGAGTAAGCATGTATATATGAGTGTCAACAAAGATAAATAGATGTTCTACTAAATATAGGATGTGAAGTATTTACAAATTTCCAATATAAATTGGTACCTCTTTCTCTGATCCAATAACATCTAAAGGATCTCAATCTGAAGCCTGGATAATAGATTAATTCATACAAAAATAATAAACATATAAAATGTCCCAAAATCGAATGATTGTGATATTATCATGAGGAATTAACCAAAACATTATATTGAGTACTAACAATACTAATCCTCTCTCTTTGGAAGTATCTCTTGTTTGGTTTTGTGTTGAAATAAACAGGTAAAAAGCAAGTCAAGCAACAATTGTCGAAGATAATCCTCTTGGTACTCGCCCTTTTATAACAACAGGCCATGAAATCCCTTGGAAACTACCAAATTTGTAAATTGCATGATAAATGGTTTAAATTGATAATTGTAAAAGGGTCAATAACCTGAGAAGGATTAAAGCATGATGTAATTGTTGGGGTATGCCCCTAAGAAACATGTAAAATAAAGGACATTGTCCCGGGCAAGACTAGAGGTTTTCTTCACCGTTCTTTCCTACCAGTGCCCGTTTGAACGGTGGATATGTAAAAAACTTATATTAATAAATAAAATTAAGGCTTTTGTCGTTTATTGATTTTATATATATAATAATAATAATAATTAATAATTAATAATAACATTACATATTAAATAAACTAATTTAATAAAACTATATATTAAAAATTTTACTTAATAAAAAATTTATTTAAAAATATTTTAAAAAAATCACGTCTTACATTTGTTTAAAGGCCGATGGCCTTGTTGCGTACAGTAGCTCCAATTGCTTAGGCAACCTCAACTGTTGTAGCAATTACGACCGCTATCAGCAGGGTTGGTTGCCTTCACAGCCAAGCTGCGATGCAACATGGAGATAGGGGAGGTTATGACTCCCGATTTCCCCTTTTTAATACATATATATTTTATTATTCCCCCACCCCAAAAAAATTTCGTATACTATATATATAACAAATATATCAGTATAGATCTAATAGGAAAACAAATACAAATAATCAAATTTGTTAAATTAAAGTACATGTATTCTTTTCCAAACCCCATCTTGAATCTAATCAATCCAATTACGAATCACCAATTTTCTCAAACAAGGGTTTCCAATCTTAAATTTGTACACAAACATTTTCAAAGAACAATAAATTTTAACACAAGGGTTTCAAATCTTAAATTCATTCATAAACATTTTCAAAGAACAGTAAATTTTAACACAATGGTTTCAATCCAAACTAAATTATGAAAACAAATCCATACAAACACAAAGAAGATAGAGAGATTTCAGAGAGGAAATTATTGCACAAAACTCAACAATATCCTACTTCAATCTGATGCTAACTAGTCGAATGCTCACAGTTTGCAATAAATTCCCATCTTTTCGAAAATTCTCTTTCTCGAAAATTTGCTCCTCCAAACCTGTGTGTTGAGAAATGAGCTCTAATTTTTTAATAAAGAGCTTTGTCCCTTTAGGATTTTGGTTTTGCAAACATGCAAACCCCTTTTCTTTATAATTTTAATTTCATGCAACTTTTTGCATTTTAATTATAATAAAGTTTATTTAAATTATGCTCATTTTCTTTTATTAAATAGGAAGACATATTTAATATTATATTTATTAATTTAAATAATAATAATATTTAGAGTTTATTATAAAAATGAAACTTCTAAATTAATTATTGTTAAATTAAATAAATATAAACACATCAAATTTGGAACTTTAATTAAATCTTTTAAATTTAATTCTTTTATTTAATTAATTTCTCAATTAATTAAATATAATTAAAAATTAATTTTTCTTTATTTATTTTTTGTTAAATTAAATCGTTTAATATTCTTTTTATTTGATTTAATTATAACTGAAAATCACAATAGATCCACAAATCTGAATAAGAAAACATATCTGAAAGACAAGGTACTAAATCAAACTCAAGGGTCAAAAATCACGAATTTACGTCACTTGACAAATTCGGAATGGTAAATAACTCAGATACTTGTCCTACTTTCTAGGACAATTGGCTTAGGGTTAGTATTTGGACTCAAGAAGTATCTCCCCTCTTTATCATTGAGATACTGTGATAGGGCACACTCATCCTAGCAATTCAAGGAAGTCGATGCTCGATACCTTCAATCTACATAAAAGATGAATATGTACATATACATATAAATCTAAACTAAACAAGCAATGGTGGGGAGTGGTGCATCGTGTAGATCCTGACTAGCAGGTGACTACTACTTCGTCCCTCAACCACATCAGAAATGTCAAACATAAATTAAAACATACAAGTGCACCATACATTGCAAGGATGGGGTAAGTAACCATAGAAATCACATATAAATCATCCATCTAACTATCATCATGAAATGACTAAAATCACTATATAAACATACATATATCATCATCCAAAGACCAATCATGAACACATGAAATAACTGAGTATCAAGTAACTCATCAAATATATCAACTAAGTATGAAATAACATCCAATCAAATAAGGTAACCAAGTACTGCTAATCATAAAACATAACCATAAAGCTAACCTAAAAGAATTCAACAATAAAATATGAATGGTAAACTAGGGGTTGACATTACACACACACACACACATTGTTTGTTAGCAATATATTTTTTTACTATGGTGCAAATAAGTTGATGCGTAGACAATTAACTTTAACATATATACTAACATAGTATTGTTTGTTAGTAATATGTTTTTTACTAAGGTGCAAATAAGTTGTTGCGTAGATAGTGCCATAAAAGCGAATAGCTTATTGAAAGTTGAGAACTTGTTTTTAATAATAATACAATGTGTTTACGTTACAATGTCACATAGGATACAAAAGATGACACACGAAACAAACATCAATTATAGGAGTTGAGGTCTAAAAACAATTGGAGATCACATGTCGATAGGTAGCTTTCCTATAACAAGTAGATAGTTACGTTTTGCTTCTAAGTCTTTTTCCCTCATAAAGATGAAAATGTTTAGTCCAATTTTCTTTCCAATGTTGTTTAAAATAAAAATTTCTTACTCATCGCTTGGGAGTTGTGATATTGTTTTCATATAAATACCCTTTTTTTTAATGGTTAGATTATATTTTGCATTCAAATCTCTTCTCATTAGTATATATAACTAGCTACATTTTATTGGATAGGTTTTTAACATTATTTTTTAGAAATTAATAACAATTTAGCTATCAGTGTACATTTAATTTTGATTTCTATGTGTCGAAAAACACGAGAAAAAAGTCATCAAATGAAAGACTAAAATGTCTTATAGTTGAACATAATCTCTTTCACGTGTACCCTGAAAAATAAAATGTATGGTAGCTTATCACAAACTAATTCAAATTCTAAATGTAGCTTGTCTCACTAAATCAATCAAAACATAATAATTGAAATTCTAAATAAACATAATATATTGAAAGCACGAAAAGTTGAAATCCCATTAACTCGGTAAGTCATTAAAATTATAATCGAAAGAACACATCAATAGAAAACAAATTACATTTTCTAATGTCTTCATCAACATATCTTCGAACTACCCATTGCACTCCAAGATACAATTACAAGCAATAAACTATTTTCACAAAACCATATTGATTGACAAGGTCCAACATAAAATTAGAATGTATTCCACCAAAAAGTTAGAATGTTATCATTCCATTTAACAAAAAAAAAATTGCCACGTTAGGAAAGGACAACTGTAATATTCTTTTCATGAGCAGACGCTCACTGTGAAAGACTTCCCTGGGGGGTTCTTTTCAAGGCCAGAGTCATGTGATACACAATTTTAGATAATAATAAATTCTTGGCTGTTAATATTTAAACCTGATTAAGAGACAAATCAAAAACTAAATATTTTGACACCTTTTAAAATAAATTTCCACACATAATAACAATCAAATCTGAAGATCACAATTCAAAAGCTTCCTTCTGAATGTCACCCTTCGATAACCCAATGTCCACGTCATTGGCCTCGTTCCACGCGTCAGTCAGCCCATGCAAGACCTCCACCATGGAAGGCCGCTCAGACCTATACGGCCTCACACACAAGCTAGCAATTCTCAACACAATCTCAATAGACTCCACGTAAGCCTCTACGTCAGCATCCCCAATCCTGGGGTCCACCAGATCTCTAATGTCCCTGTCAGCTCTGCAATTGAACACGTGTGTCGCGTAAACGATCGACTCTGCGCCACCCGTCTGCGTGCTGACGATGGCCTTCTGCCCGGAAATGAGCTCCAATAGAACGACGCCAAAGCTGTACACGTCACTTGCCTCGGTCAGCTGCCCGACGGAAAAATATTCCGGGTCCAAATACCCCGTCGTCCCCTTCACTTCCGTCGTGACGTGTGTACATTCTCCGGCGATGAGCTTCGAGATGCCGAAGTCCGCTAGCTTGGCTTGGCCCGTCGAATTTAACAGAATATTCCGCGGCTTGACGTCACGGTGGATGACGGGGCCGTCGGAATTGAGGTGGAGGTGGGCTAGCCCCTTGGCGCAGTCGAGGGCGATGCGTAAGCGGTGGTTCCATGGGAGCATGTGACCGTGGCGGGGGCGGTAGAGGAGGTCGCTTAGGTCCCCGCCGGCCATGTATTCGTAGACGAGAATGTGGTCGTTTCTGTGGTTGCAGTAGCCGAGAAGAGCTGTGAGATTGGGATGGCGGAGGCGGGAGAGAAGCTGGACTTCGTGGTAGAAATCCGCGCGCTTCTGAAGCTTCACGATCCTTTTAATGGCGACCGTTTTGCCGCTCGGAAGCTTGCCCAGGTATACTTTTGCGGACCCCCCTTGGCCTATGAGACGCCCCGGTTCGAATCCCGCCGTCGCCTGCCGAACCTCGCGCTTTGTAAATACGTACAAACCCTCGGTCGGAAGAGGGCTTTTCGATTCTGCTGTGGTTCCAGCCGTCGATTCGTTCTCTGAGAGTCGGTTTTTGTTCACTTTTGTGATGAAGATCGTGATGAGGAGGATTACTGTAATTGCACCCGCTGATGCGACCCCTGCGCTTACGCCGATTCGAACTCGCGACCTGTTCGATCCTCCCCCGCTGGGGTTTCTGTTCATGGCGGAAATCGTCGGCGGCGGGGGAGGTGAAGGGATGAGATTTGCGGTGCCTAGGGTTCCGACATTCTGCAGGACCTGCGTGACGCAGAGAACGAAGGAATTAAATAGGGTTTCTTTAGGGTTTGGCCCCCATAGCCCTACTGTTACGGCCATCCCGCAGGGGACGAACTCTTTCGAATTCGTCACATTCAGGAACTCCATCGCCGCATTTATGACCTCGCTTTGACATTTGTCGCAGGCGTTGGAGGTGCTCAGATTGGGGCCGTTGCAGGCCGTGGAAGCGCTGCTGAGGTCGACTGTGCTCCAAATTTGGGATATTTTGGCGTAGCGGCATGGCCCCGCGTTCGCTGTGAAGGTCAGGGGATCGATCTGACAGGCGGAGGAGTTGCTGAAGAAGGTGGAGCTCACCAGTCCTTTGCGGTGGACGTAGTGCACGAATTCGTCAGTGCAGCGACTCGAACCCGCGTCGTCCAGGAGGACTTCCCCTGTCTGATTGGCATGGCGGGAGATTGCGAATACATAGGAAGCAAAGGCGTACCAGCAGCAGTTTCCTTGGGCGGTGAGTTGAACGGTGCTGTTTTGGTGGCAGGAAGGCGGGATCATGGTGGAAGCCACTGTGAAATCGTATGGGCATGCAATGCTCTCCGTCTCTGGAATTCTCAATGCTACAAAAAATAACAGCCAGATCCACACCATCAATTTCATTCTTCTAGTCTTTGCATCCCAGGTACCTGCAATTTTCTGGTGTTCTCACTGTTCTATCAATGAATTCCCTCAAGAATGACTTTTTTTTACCGAATTAAACAAGCCCGAATTCCCTCAAGAATGACTTTTTTTCCCGAATTGAACAAGCCCGAATTCCCTCAAGAATGATTTTTTTTTCTGAATTGAACAAGCCCGAATTTCGTCAAGAACAAATGTTTTTTTCTGAATTGAACAAGCCCGAATTCCCTCAAGAACACATGTTTTTTTCTGAATTGAACAAGCTCGAATTCCCTCAAGAACAGATGTTTTTTTCTGAATTGGACAAGCCCGAGTTCCCTCAAGTCTGAATGATTTTTTCTGAATTAAACAAGCCCAGCTCACGTTGTGCTGGAGGGTGAATTCAAGCTCTGTTTATGTTCAAGATGACAAATAAAGAAGCTAAAGCTTGGACGAAAAGCCACAGCAAGATGAAAAATATTGCAGTGTTTGAATTTGGTAAGCACAATGTTTGGGTGCTTGGGTTGCAAGTTGTAGGAAGGAAGACGTGCGACTCGTTCTCCGAATGACCCTAATCAAGTAGGGATCATTTGGGATCAGGGTAAAAGATGTGCACATATTTTATCTTTTTGTAAAGGCTTTGTATCAGTCTTCAGTGCTATTTCTTTATTCACAATTTGAAGGATTTGGGACCTTTTAAATGGAGGAAATCATTTGTTAGATACTTATTGATTTAACATTATATCAATAGGTGTTAGTACAATTATTGACTATTTATATTTGAAATGTGTCTTTGTTGTAAAAAAGTAATTAATGATATGATGTTAAGTCACTTATACAAGTATGTATCTATATTCTTTTTGTATGGTTATTGGTTTCACTCTATGGGTATATATTCTTTTTGTACAATTATTGGTTTCACTTTTTATTTGGACTCTATTCCTTGGTCAACAGGGTAAACGTATGCTTCTTAACCACCTGGTCATTGTATGCTAAAGAAGCGACCCTTAGAGATAGTAGGGATGTTAGAATTTATGAGTGAAAGAAATGACCCTACCATTCAATAAGTTGTTTCTCAATCTATTTTCATTCTCCAATTTCGTCAGGGTACACGATGAAATTGCTCTGATTGACTACTAAACCATGTATGTTTGTTGAAGTGAATTGGATGATTTATGTTTTAGACACTTTGGCAAAAACCATACTGATGTGGACTTGAAACCTTATTTATTAAGAGACAACTTGCCAAAATTAAGAATGATTTGAAACTTTTCCTAGTTGTTTGTATAATATTAATGTACTAGAAAGTAATTTCATTTTGATGATGATGTCATTGAGTGTGATCCATAATGTTGATGCTAAAATCTTGGACACAATGTAATGTAGAAATTGCAAATATCTTGATATCATAGATTATGGAAATATCTTATAATTAATGTTGTTGTCTTTTAATTTGTTTATATGATGTTCTCTTATAAATGTTTCTAAACATAACTAAATTTCTTCGCATATGTTTTATGGCACAATAAGTTCTTTTGACTTATAAAGGTTTAACAATTGAAATGGTTGTCTTTGTATATATTCTTAAGGTCATTTTTTTGCCATAACTTTGTTGAGTCTAGATTGAACAAAGATTATGCTTCTTACTATGCTAGAAAAATTATGTTTCAAGTATCAATTTCAATGTATTTAAACTAAGATTTGCCCATTTTTACTAACTCGTTACACTCACTCTTCTAGTGTGGAAACTTGTGAGTCTTTTCTTATAATCCAAAACTAAATTTGAAAGAGTACTTATTTCAAGTTATACAAACAATTGCATGCTGAAATGTGATTTCCCGAAGACATCATTGTTATTGAGTTTGTTGCCTCCTTCATTATATTGTGGCTTTTAAGTGGTAGCTATAAAAAATAGTTTAGTTGATATTTTTGTTGATGCTTGTCAAATATTCAAATCCTTTATGCAACAAGTACAACATGTGGTCTACCTTGGATGGCATGCCAAGGATTCTACTCTACTAGGTTGTTCTAGACATGTAGGCATTGCCATGCCCACGTTTGCATTGTCATGTCCACCTTTTTCTTTTATGCATTTTCAATCGATGCACTAGATCTTTCTATCTTGAGATGAATCGATCAATTTGAAATGAGATATGTAAAGTTATCAACAATCCAAATGGTTAGAGCCCTAGGAAGCTCTTTCCTCAAAGCATTAATAAAATAGCTTGCATATGTTCTTTGAGGATGGGATCATCCAATCCCTATGTTACATTATGTTCCAATTGTATTATTATTTGAGGGCGTCTTTAAGATAATTTAACACTTGTTCACACTGACTCTTCAAAGAATTAATCACTATAATATTTAAGAGTGCAATACTCATTAGATTTGTTTTCAATGAAGTTTAATTTAAGTTCCTTTTATTTTTAGATGCTTTCCTTCCTACAAGATTATGGAGTATCAAAGATGTGTGGCCTTATTATTTGAAAGACATTTTAGACATCTAGCCAAAAAATGCTTACAAAATAATTATATTGAGAGAAGTATTTTAACATCATTTCTTCTTTTGTTTAAATTGGTGTTGGTTATGGTATTATGATATTTTGTCGATTGTTTGGAAAGTTTATCTTAGGTTATTAGAGTTATGTTTTTGGTGTGCTAAGTTAAGTTAGGGGTTGTTCTTTGTTTGTTTGATCAGCTGGTAATCTGCTGGTATTTGACCAATTTGACCGTTTGTAAGGGTCAGCCCCCTTATTTTGACTGCTAAATATTTCATAAACATCATTTCTTCTTCAAAATGTAATTAAAAAAAGTGATCTTAATAGATCATCATACATATATATTTTACTTTAATATTTGCTAAAATCAAATAAACACTTAATTCACCTTTAACTCATTTTCGAGTCCCATAAACTAATTTTATTCTTCAATTACTTGTTTTCAGTTCTACGTTCCGAAAGTATTATAAAGTTATATATTGAATAGAATGGTGTTTCGAGTGAGACTATTTGTTTTCAACGTAGAGAAACTTGATTTTTATAAAAAGCTTAGTCAAGACATATGTTTAGTCACCTTTAACTCATTTTCGAGTCCCATAAACTAATTTTATTCTTCAATTACTTGTTTTCAGTTCTACGTTCCGAAAGTATTATAAAGTTATATATTGAATAGAATGGTGTTTCGAGTGAGACTATTTGTTTTCAACGTAGAGAAACTTGATTTTTATAAAAAGCTTAGTCAAGACATATGTTTAGTCCATTAGGCATAGATGAAGTAGAATATTTTGACGGATATGGAATATTTTTAATTTATTAAAAAATAATACTTAAAAGTTTTGCTTGAGGAGTAAATTGAACGTTTGCATTTCAATACATAGAAAGTCGTGTAGTGGCGAAAATTCATTGGAAAAAGCTGTTGGGACTATCTTTTATCGTTTTAATATTTTGATTGTTTTATATTTTAATTGTCTCATGTCAAACGTGTTTTGATGGCCAAACAAAATATAGAAGGCCGCTGTCATTCAATATTATTATTATAACACGTTTGTTTGTTTGTGTAGGACTATGGGCTGGCATGGAGTGGATTACATATGATGTTTTGCTTTTAATATTTCTGTGTGTTTATTTATCAAATAACTTTATATTATACCATTATAATGACCATTTAATATATTTTAATATTATTCACATAATTGAAAATAGAGTTAAAGTTTGATTATTAGAGCTTCTACCAGTAAGATACAATTTCAATCAAGATGTATATATTTGAAATTTCTATCAATGTTTTGATCATATTTCATAATCTATTGTCATTATAAGTTATAGATTAAGAAGAGAATCAAATATAATCTGAAATGTTACATAAAAAGAGTTACACAATCAAACTTAAAAATATTGTCATATTGAAATCAAATATTAGAAATTTCATCTTTCTAATTATTAAACATGTAAAAAAATTTCCACATTGGTATGGTCAAGACAAGACATCCTAAAATTTGTGATCATCTCAATGAATAAGAGCATTTTAATTTGGTACCTCTTGTTTGGATATTTTTCCATTGTATGCATATAACATAATTTAAAGTAAAGTAGATTAGTGTAGGATTGTGTTGGTTCTCAATGTATTATTTCTTCACATGGTTTTTTTTTGGGTTGGATGTAGATTTTAGTTTTCTTCCTCAATTTTTAAAAATAATTAAAATATTTTTGTGATCTTGTATTGGCTTTAATTATATAAGAAGGTGAAATGAAAATCACTAAATCAAATTTTGTATAGGATTTTTTTTATGAATTCTCATTATGTTCTGGAGTTTGGACAGTTAGGATTTGGTTCAAATAGTGATTCAATAGTTTTTCATCATAGATTCACATTATATCTAAAATCTAGGCAAGTGTTTAGAACAAAGTCTAAAAATATAACTTTGTAACCTTGTTTTTGAAAGATATTGTAAGGACTAACATGCCATGTATAAGATTTAAATTCTAAAATTAATGTGAAGGCGCAAAGGTCAATATGAAATTAACTTATCTAAATTGAATAATTATATCATTTTCTCAAACAAGAGTTAATACATCATAATCAAATAAAAATCTCTACCAACTTGTCAATACAATAGATAGAAATAATTATGCACTATTATATAGGAGCACATTAACATGCCATATGCTTCAAAACTCTCTAATCATATGCAATTGAACTTTGACATCTTTGAATGTAAGATAAAACCATTCCATTCAATAAAAGGAATAGTGGATAAATACCAACTCTAATCTAGTACTTACACACTAAACGTCCTTTAGTGTTAGAAGCAATAACCTTATTTGAATTTATGAGATCTTTTTACTATGTCACAACTCAAAAAGGATGATAATGGAAAATAAGAGTGGTAAAACCCATTTTCAATATCCACCCAAAGTTCTACAACATCCCCTAAGGAAGACTCTAAACACTTTGACAAATTTTGTTGGAGTGAGATACTCCTATAAAAAAAAAATTAATAGAAACTAATATAGAATTACTTAAATCTACAATAATTAAAAATGGGAAGAAAAAAAATGCAACCAAATACAATGAATAACATGTCAATCACATCATCAAAATGGAAGAAAGATCCAAAGAAGAAGAAAACATGATAATGGCACAAACACAATGGGCACAATAAAAATAAATGAATGGGAACTAGTATCAAACTTGGGTCTTCCAAATAATTTCTACTCGAATGAAATCATGTTTGGTAGGTATGAGTTTGATACAATATGCATAAGGGATTAACTTGCAGTACATCAACATTTACATGACACTGCCACACAATTCACAAATATGAAAATACCATGCAACCAAGATAACAACTTGTAAATAATCTTTGATGACCCAAGCTACACATTATTAGCGACACAAAAACTAGCACTCACAATAATTAAAGACCACAACAAGGGCCATCAAATAGATCATTGTGCTTGATTGTTCAAAAAACAACATGAGCATGAAAGTATTATCTAGTCACTTACATAAGGAGTGCTCTCCATGTTAGGATTAACCACAATCAGAAATAACAATTACATGCAAATTTAACCAATATTAGAAAATAATAAATCACATAAAAGAGAACACAACATAGAGATTTAATGGGGTTCACTCAATCCTTGGGCTACGTTCACCAAACAAGTCCAATATTATTATGATCTAGTGATTACAACCTGATTACAATCCATAATCCCTTACAGCTCAATATAGCTGCAAGAAGAAATTATCACATCACACATTATGAAATCCCTAACCCTAAGCCATTGTATACAAGTATTTTTTCCACTTTAGGGTTAAAATTAGTTACAACACGTCGACCCAAAAATATAGATAAAATAGCTCCAATTTATATTTGGAGTATGTATAGTACTTCCCTGATTAGTCATCATAAATTAACAATCTCCCACTTGGGGACTAATTAGGCTCCATACTAGACAAAAATCTCCCACTTGGAGACTGATCTTGTAGCAATGTTGCTACTCCACGAGGCTCCCACTAGACCAAACCACCTTGGACTCAGTCGTACCTTTATTCTGTTTAGTCAAGAAGACCAACTGAAGCTGAAGAGGAGTTCAACTTCTCCCTTGTCACTACCTTTGTAAACATATCTATTGGATTGTTATTTGTATCTATCTTGTTTAGCTTTAACTGTCCATCATCCAAAACTAGCCGAATAAAATGGTACCACAACTATATGCATTTTCTCTTTGAATGTAGAGAAGAATTCTTTGCAAGATGAATGACACACCTTATCTATAAACAAATAATTATCTATCTGCGGATGTCCCAATTCTTCCAGGAAGAACTAAAGCCATATCATCTCCTTAGCTATCTCCATAACAACAACATACTCTGCCTCTGTAGTGGATAAAACATTTACTTTTTGTAACCGAGAAACCCAACTCACTACTGCCCCACCAATAGTAAATACATAACCTACAGTACTCCATCTAATATTAATATCCCTTACCAAATCAAAGTCAATATAGCCCTGTAAATTAGTAGTAGAGCTACCAATATGTACACACTTGGTGGATGTTCCTCTCAAATATCTGAGAATCCATTTAACTATATTCTAATGCTAGATTCCTCGATGACTCATATACCTGCTAACAAATCCCACTACATGTGCAATATCTAGCCTCATACATACCATAGCATACATCAAGTTTCCTATAGCTAAAGCATAAGGTACCTTGGATATCTTGTCCTCCTCTTCTTGTGTCTTTGGACACATCTCCTTAGTCAATTTTAAATGACCAGGTAAAAGGTGTGTTGACAACTTTAGCATTCTCCATAGAGAAATGTTGCAACACCTTCTCGATATAATCAGCCTAAGATAAAGTCGATTTTCTAATTTTTCCTATCTTTGCAAATCTTCATACCAAGGATTTGTTTTGCTATGCCCAAATCCTTTATAGAAAATGAATGTGCTAACTATGCTTTTAACCCCTCAATGTGGTCCAGGTTAGACCCAACTACAAGCATATCATTAACATATATAAACATAAAATAATGTAGCTGTCATCATCTAACCTCTTAAAATAAACACAATGGTCAAAATGACACCGAGTGTAACCATGCTCATGCATAAAATTGTCAAATTAAAGATGTCATTGTTGAGGTTCTTGCTTCAAGCCATATAAACTTTTCTTTAACCTGCACACTAAGTTCTCCTTACCTTATACCTCAAATCCTTGTGGTTGTGCCATATATATATCTCTTCATCCAAATCACCATGAAGAAAGGTTGTTTTAACATCAAGATGCTCCAATTGCAAATCTTTAGCAGTCACAATACTTAAAATAGTACAAATAGAAGTCATTTTAACAAGAGGAGAAAATATGTAATCAAAATATATACTCTTTTTCTGTACAAATCCTTTTACAAGTAATCTAGCTTTAAATCTTTTCTTACCTCCATCCTCTTCTTTCAATCTATAAACCCGTTTATTCTATAAGCCCTTCACTTGTAGTAACCTTGCATAAATCCCAAGTCTTATTTTTCAACAAAGAGTCTATTTCTTCTTTCATTGTAGATTCCCACTGAATCTTTGTATCCACTTGCATAACTTCATCATAACATTTAGGTTCACTTGCATCAGTTGGTAAAATAGAGTACAAAGAGGGAGAAAATAATTTTGGAGGTCTATTTAGCCTTGTTAACTATCTAACATTCACTGGGGTGTGGTATTTGTTGTTGTAGAGCATGGGGGACTACTAGACCATCTTCATTTTGAGTATCATCTAGCACTACATAATAAATTTCATTCTTCTCATGTTGTTGCAATAGATCTTTGTACAACACTTTCTCATTGATTATGACATCCTTGCTTCTTACAATTTCATGATTTTCAAAATCCCGAAGCCTATAACCAAATTCATCAATGTCTTATCCAACAAATACACATTTCTTTGACCTAGCTTCCAGCTTGCTTCTATTTTTAGAATCAATATGTGCAAATGCTTCACAACCAAATGTTTTGAGAAAAGAATAACTCACCTTCTTATCAATCCATGCTTCCTCTGAAATACCACAACCCAAAGGAGTAGAGGGACCTCTATTAATCAAATATAAAACAATATTGTCAACCTCCGCCCACATGTTTAAGGGAAGCTCAACATGCAACTGCATGCTCTTTACATGCTCCATTATTGTCCAATTCATGCATTCAACCACTCCATTTTCCTGTGGAGTCCTTGGAACAATTTTTTTGTCTACAAATACCATTATAGGAACAATAATATTCAAATTCTTTGCTGGAATACTCACCACCATTATCAGATCTAAAATATTTTAGTTTTTTACTAATCTCATTCTCAACCAAGTATTTCTATTTCTTTAAAGTTACAAATACACCATATTTATGTCTAAAGAAATAAACCCATAATTTTCTAGTTGCATCATCAATCAATGTAACATAATAATGAAAGTCATAAAGGGAAGATACTTGAGCTGGTCCGTATACATCTATATGCACAAGCTCTAATTTTTCATTTTTCTTTTCCTTCCCACTATTCACAAAACTAACTCTCTTTTACTTTCCATACACAAAACTTTCACATAAATCCATATTGAGACATTTTAGACCTAGTAAAACTTTATTTGAATGAAGTAATTTCATACCTTTCTCACTCATGTGCTCATGTCTATTGTTCCATAGTATTGTATCAGAATCTACAATAATTATTTGTTCTTCCTGCTCAACTGCAACAATTGTTCTTGAACATTAATTTTTCTCTGAAACAATTAAAGTAGAAGGAACAATGTGACATGTACAAAGACATAAGATGCCTACTTTAACACCTTTTTCTACTACAAGGGAGCCTTTTGAAACCTTCTAATTTTTTTCATTAAAAGAGACTACACAACCCTCATCATTGAGTTGTCCTGCTAAAATTAAATTCCTACTTAGCCTTGGAACATGTCTTACCTCATGTGCTAGCTAATGATTCCCATTCTACAACTTAATCTTAACTTTTCCATTTCCAACAATCTGATAGAGTTCATTATCCCCCAAATAAACAAGCCCAAAATCCCCTTGGACATGATCAATAAAATAACCTCTATAGGGTGTAGCATGAAATGAAGCTCCATAATCTAAAACCCAAGAATCATCAACACTTTCTAAAGAAAGAAGCAAAGTATCCTCTTCAGATTTGTTATTACCACATTTGCGTCCTTGTTACCTTTTGGTTTATCTTCTTCATTATTTTTTGAGTCCAACAATCTTTCATCTTATGCCCTAGTTTCCTATAGTACCAATAATCTCTTGGTCCTCTAGATTGAGACCTCTTCCCCTTTGATTTTCCTCTCGATTTCCCATGATTTTTAGAATTACTTCCTTTCTTAGTTGTTCCGCCTCTGCTTTGTGTGTTCAAAACACTTCCTGATGTAGATCCACTTGAGGTTTTCTTATGAGTTTGTTCACTCAGAATAACACCAATCAGATCATCAAATTTTAGGGTATCAAATCTAAAAACAGAATCACTCATAGCCATAACCAAGCCATTCCAAATTTCAAGGAAAGAACACAAGATCAAGCAAACCCTAACTTCTCCATCAAAATTGACATTCACAAAAGATAATTGACTAGTAACTATATTAAACTCATTTAAATAATTTGCAACAGATCCACCTTCTTCCACCTTCATATTAAATAAATGCGTCATGAGAAATACCTTATTGGAAGTGGAGGGCTTTTCAAACAACTTTTCTAGAGTTTGCATCAACTCTTATGTTGTCTTTGGTTTTGTAATGTTAAATGTCACTGATGTTGCCAAACATAGTCGAATGCTTCCAAGTGCCATTCTGTCTAAAATCTTCTAGTCCTCATCTATCATAGTTCTTTGTTTCTTGGTTTTTTCTTCCAATGGCTTCCGTAAATCCTTCTGATAAAGATGATCCTCCATTTGCATTTTCCATAACTGAAAGTTCTACCCATTGAACTTCTCAACCTTCAGCTTACTCTTGTCTTCCATCACTCCCACTCAATTGTAAGACTCCAACTCAACCATTAGACTTTCCTACATAGGATAATTGAAAAAAAAAACCGTTTTTTGAAACCACTTGTTAGGATTACCACAAACATAAATAAAAATTACTTGCAAATATAACCCATATCAAAAAATAATAAATCACACAAAAGAGAACACATGTAATGCCTCGCCAAGGGATCCAAAGAATTTTACTAAGTTTGCCAAACAATTTTTTTTTTAAACATGAAAGATAAAACCATTCATAACATTCGCGGAAGCAAAAGCAACAATTCAAATGAAAATAAGCATAACATATATACATAACAGGCTACATTCTTTAAAGATCCCTTAACGTTGTATCACATCTAAATTAACTATTCATCTAACATCCCATCCTTATGAAATAACAATGATACATCCAATGTACTTAAACAATATACAAGTGTCCTTTTGTAATTATATTTTAGTTTAGCTCAATCATCCACTGTACATATCACAGGGTATGAAAAGCTTAAAAGAATAAACATCCAAGTAAATAAAGTACATCATCATCATCTAATATTAATCCATGATGCAATAACATAAATGAAACCACATATCATACATGATACATCATCACAAAAGATATAAACATCCATCACAAAAGATAACCATATATCACAAACATAAATAACTAAGTGCACGGTTCCTCCCAACCGTATATAGCATCATTAGACCATCGTGGATCCTAGCCATCCCTCCGTGTGTAACATTCCAAAGCACCGAAGGGATCATCGGTATCAACATAGTAGGAATGCCACTCCTAAAACATCCTACTAACATGCAAAGTAAAGCATAATAAATCATCAACTAACATATGCAAAGTAAAGAAAATCATCAATATAAGAAACATACCAGTAAATACATCCATCATAAGGTATATCATCTATCATAATGCTCCAAGAACATAACGAAGAATAAATACCAACCAAGGATACTCCAGCCACAGTGTCTCGGACGGATCTCAAATGATAAGAGTGAAAATACACTACCACCCGACCACGTGGAACCTAAGTGGTCCACTCCCACCATGCTGAGGAGATAATCTCAAGTCCCAAATAGGATATCAATTCACGAAGCACAAATCTCTATAAGTCCAGGAATCCTAAAAGTATACTAACTCAAAGGTTCCATCACACAAAATCGACATCTAATTTCCAGAGGCACACAAAGACATGTAGGAAACCTACTCTGCAAGCGGGAAAGTGTCATCACAATTATCACGTACAAGTTACCCTGGCAGTTAGCTAAACTCCACGGGTCCATACTCATCTCATGAGGCCACTAGTATCATCTCATACTGATGAGGCATACTACGGAATGCACGGTCGCAACCATGCGTTCTCACTACTCCCATCCTAGCCTGTACAAGCACTCAAGGCATGGGCGAGAACATCAAAACAATTATCTTTTTAGGTTCATTTAATCCCCATTTAGTGTGTAAATGTTATCACTTATTAACCAAACTTACAATGAGTTACCCTGGCAGCCACTTAGGGCCCCGACCCCCATTGCAAGCCACTTCCCGACACAACAAGTAGATTACCTACCCTAAGCTCATGGAATCATAAATCTCAAAATCATAAAAGATAATCCATAATAAAATCATCAAATATGCATAAAAGCATCAAATAACCATAACAAGAATCATCAAATCTCCAAGATAAGAATCATCAAATCTCCATGAGCATCTGAAAAAGCATCCATAGAAAATCATGACCACAACAGTTCTCTATTGGCAACTAAAGGCATCACTGATAATCATAAGTATCAATTGGTTCTCAATAACCAAAATATATCTCAAGATAAATGGTTCTCAACAAGCAACCAAGAATATCTCAAAATCATACTGATCGAAGACTCCAAAATGGTTGAGTTAAACATGTCACAACATGACATCATCAAGAAATAAATCCACATTTCAGTCCCATCATGGTGACTAGAAAGTAATCCAAGGATAACTGATCGATGACTCAAAAATGATTAGCTCAAGCATCCTAGATATATATACATCTCAGCTTCACACATGAAGGCTGAAGAACAAATACAAACATTTCATAGAGCATACGATCACATAACCATGGTTGGGCTTATAAAGATCAAGACCAAATAAGATCAATATGCCATCACATTTCATAACCCCCGAGCCTCTGGTAACAAGCTAGGACTGGTCAACACTAGTCAACCCAAAACTCAAAACAAGAAGCATATAGAATACACGATGCAAACACATATTTTGGTTTACTAAATTCACATAGTTGAATAATGTGTAGGGGTTTTCAGTTTTCAGTTTGCAAGTATACTTTCAAGTGTATAAAGTTATCATTTGACCTACAAGTCAACCCATTTGTTTCCCGATAGCATTATTCTAAGAATAACTTAAGGATAATTATTTACTCATTAAACTGATCATCACTGACCTTTAATTAAATTGCTTTCTTTATTTAACTAAGATCCATATTCTAATTGATTAACTCCCCTTCATAAATCAAGGATCATTATTCATTTATAAAAGAACCAATTATCAAACTAATAAGAATTATAACTTTATTAAAATGATCAATTAAATCAAACAATTAACATAGGCACACCATCCATGACCTATTAACATCTAATAGTTTCCAATTCAATAATACTAAGTCTCATCATTAAAACATCTAAGGTCGTTATTCAAGTCATGAGAGTACGACTTATCAACTTCGATGTAAATACTTCACAACTTTGCTAGAGGAATCGATATTAGCATATCAATTAAAACACTATTACATAACTTGATTATTAATTAAATCTAATTAACTCTAATTAATTTAATTAATAATTACATATCCAAGGCAACATTCCAATTAATATCAGTTGACTAATAACTAACTATAATTTTGTAAGTTAAAAGTCATCTATAATTTACTACACAAATATTCATATTCATAGTTCAATAATAATAACTTGTTAATATTTAATAACAAACTATATTGGAAATCTTATTAATAAATCTATAATGACCACATTCGCCATTCTATCAATGAAAACTAACTTTTCCTTGACAAACCCTTATTATTGATAATCATTCAGTTAAACCTCATTTGATTTAACTAATTATCAATCAACTATATTCTATTTCATTAACATTAGGATTAGTAATAGTTTAATAACTAATAACAAGTTAAAATAAATCTACGATAACAGATTCTTTATTATTTTTGCTAACAACAATATCACTAGTAAAATTAAATATAACTTCCTTAAGAATCATTCCCCAGATCAATTGGTAATCATTTGTCCAAAATAATCTTTGATGATTCTAAGTATAATGCTCACCAACTTCATTAATCAGAATTTCATTCATGATAATATGAATTCATTTCCATTGTATTTTCCCCCACTTAATTTGATCTCAATTAAATTCTTAATACTATACTTCAATTATTAACTAATCTCAATTAGATTGAACTTAATTGAATCAATTAATAATTATATAAACTTATCTATACTATCTTTCATTAATAATTTGTTAAACTTAACAATTATTAATAAATAATAAATCACTAATAATTTCAATATTTAATTATAATGATTGATATTCGAACCAATCAATGAATAACAACTAAATCATTAATATCTCTTTTCTTTTAATTTTCTCTCATCCATTTACTTAGATTGACTAGTAATTAATTACACTTCTTCTACTATTAATTAATCTTAATTAAATTTGATTTAATTAGATTAGATAATAAACCATATAAAACTAATGCATATTAATAAGATTCTAATAAGGGAAGATTTCAATAATATCTTTAATTCATTCCATGCTTTGATATATTATTTTTGTGAAGTTTAAGCATAAAGAACTCTTGATTACGGGAAATAGAGAAATATTTGTCCTTGAATAAAATAGTCCCAGTACGACGGCCATATCTCCCTAATGAATAGTTGGATCAGGCTGAAATTTAAATATGTTGGAGAGGGCCAAGTTGCGCCACATCTGACCGGAGCGATCGAATAAATTCGATCCCGATAAAAAGTTATAAATAATTGAGTTCAAGTCTATCCAAGGGGCAGCGACAGGACAATCTGTGATGAATTAAGAATTTCCTCTTAAAATAATTGTTCTCTAAATTTACCCATTCATCCATCTAATAGGTTTGTCCATACGCATCTGAAAATATAATTTGATAGAAAGATTACATCTAATCATTCGAATTTTCAACTTAGAATTTCTATTTTAATTTCAAATCTTGTCTAACTAATTTTACAATATAAATTCGAACCCAAACTCGATTAAGATCTAATTATTTCTCCTTAATTGGATCTAAGATTTTTCTATTGTTTTCTTCTCATCCAAATAAAATATCTAGATTCCAATTTCAAATACAGAGAGTATTCAGACACATAAAATAGATATGATGAAGACAGGAAGAGAAAGAGTGCAAAGGAAATATGAGAATATCACGAGTGCACCTGGACATTGATGCTAATTTTCCATGCCTCAGAAGTCCATAGAAAATCCCTTCCTTCTCCATCATTCACAATTCTTCCAAGAATCCAAGCCGATCGAATCCTCCAAGTGAGTAGAAGAGCTAGAAGGAGCATAGAAGCAAGTAGAAAATATATGAGCATATGAATCTTCTCCCATGCATGTAAGCTTTGAAGTTTCTATTTTTTTTTAGCTTGTAGCTCGAGGCTTCCATTAAGCTTGTAGCTTCCATTAAGCTTTTCATTTAAGCTTTTATGAATGCCTGAATATCAAGAGCTCTCAAGAAACCTTTGGAATGCTTTTTGAAACCGCTGAAAGGTGTCACCAACTAAGCATGGGTCTTTTCCAATTCTGTTTGATGAGTTATAGAGTTGTAGATACCTTGTGCTTAATTGATGCACTAACCCCCGTGTTGTTGACACATGTTAATTCCCATGCAAGCTTATAACTCCAATTTACTTTTTAAATAATCTCTATTTAAATTTTATAACTTTCATTTTAATTTTTATAACTTTTATTATTATTATTTTATTTATTACTTTATTATTATTTTATAATTATTATTAATTTTAATTTCTAGTTTTCTTTTATTTAATTTCTTTTCCCCAATAATTCACATTTAATTAATTACAATCAAAAGATCAAAGATCATGATATTTTATTAATTTTTTCAAATAAATAATTTATTAATTAAATCTATTTATTAAGACTTAATTAATGAAAAATTCACCATAGACCTCCAAGATAAAATATGAAAACCCATCATAGAAAAAATCATACAAAATAAATCTAAAGGGTTAAAAATCACGAAATATGTCATCCGACACATTCGGTGGGTATTCAACTCAGATACTTGTCCTAATTTTCCAATTAGGACAAATGGCTCAAAGGGTAAGTATCCATGCATAAAAACCATGCATGTACAAACACAATATATACTAAACTAAATAGACAATGGTAGGAAGTGGTGCATCGTGTAGATCCCGACTAGCAGGTGACTATGACTCCCTCCTTAACCACATCAGACACGCCATACAAAAGCAAACACGTAAGGCAAACATGTACACCATACACATGCAAGTATGGGGTAAGTATCCATAAGAAAGCACATATGATAATAAATCATCTTACTAATCATCATTAATAACTGAAAGTAATGTAATAATCATCATCAATAATTGCGAACACTAAAAATAATCATCATACATACATGAAATGTAGAGTCTAAGTAATCACATCACATAATAAACTGAATCCATAGCACAATATCTGATAATCTCAAAAGAATGCTGCTAACTAACAACATAAAACTAGCTCTAAAAGAGTTCAACAATGATAACAAAATGCGAACTAGGGGCAGGCACTACAACACAAGACACCAAGATTTAACGTGGTTCACCCAATCTTTGGGCTATATCCACCAAATAACAAGTCTAATATTATTAATATGATCTAGTGATTGCAACCTGATTACAATTTGTAATCCCTTATAGCTCAATACCATTGCAAGAAGTAATTATCGCATCACACCTTATGAAATTCCTAACCCTAAGCCAGTTTATACAAGTACTTTTTCCACTTTAGGATTAAAATTAGTTACAACATGTCGGCCGAAAAATGCTAATAAAATAGCGCCCCAAAAAATTCTCAGGGGCTATGCCCTTGAACCCCCAACAAGTGTGGCTTCTCAGCCATGACTGTGTTGGAGTTGCCACCTCCAAACCCCTATTCAAGGCCCAACCCACCTGGAATACTACCAAGGAATTATGGAGCATGTAGAGTACTTCCTTGACCAATCACCACAAACTAACAATCTCCCACTTGGGGATTGATCAAGATCCACACTAAACAACACTCCAAAGTAAGACAACACAACAAAAAATAGAGGTACTCACATAGGATCTTATAAATAGTCACTACTTTTTAATATGCACATTAACTATAGATTCAATTCTTAGGATTCCTATCAAATAAATGTTACCATTGTAAGGACAAACATCAACAACATTCTAAGAAGAGATGAAACACATAAGCTACATCCTCATTGGTGAGGTGATATTTCCTAGGACAAATTCTATTACTAAAAACATTGTCACAAACCTCTATGGGATAACCTTAAAGACTTATATATTAACAAATTATTCAACAAGCACATTAATGCATTACTTTTATTACTAAACATTATTTTGATTTAGTTTTTGGTTTATGATGACAATGAAGTAATTTGAGTTTAATTATCTTGTATTCTACATGTTAATTAGACTCTCATCTTTAGGTAACTTTAACTAGATCCATTAATCAACGAGAACGTTAATGTGTTTCTTTTATTGTTAAACATTACTTAGTTTAGTTTTTCTTTTATGATGATAGTGAAGTAATTTGAGTTGAACTATCTTGTGTTCTACTTGTTAATGAGATTCTCAACTTTAGTTAATGTTAGCTAGATCTGATAATTATTATGTATAATTAAAATATAAAATTGGACAAGACATTTAAATAATGAATATTAAACACAAGTATTAAATGATAAAAGTAATAAAATAATATAAATAAATGTTAAATAATATGTGTAATCAAATAACTAAATACATGAAATTAAATTTTTTACTCAATATAAAATTTATAAGATAAATGTTAGATAATATGTGTGAACCATTAATATTATGCTTATATATATATATATATATATATATATATATATATATATATATATATATATATATATATATATATATAACTTCTAGAAAGGCCTTCCAACACACAAATAGATATATCCAATACATCCTTTATAAAATAAGCTTTTGTAC
Organism: Cupressus sempervirens; assembly: GCA_028749045.1. Lineage (NCBI taxonomy): Eukaryota > Viridiplantae > Streptophyta > Pinopsida > Cupressales > Cupressaceae > Cupressus > Cupressus sempervirens. The sequence continues at coordinate 850,783,000 of CM053789.1, read as the reverse complement.
AAAATATTGCATTTTCAATATACAAGAGGTAACACATGTCTAGAGATGGGTGGGAAAGAAGCATCTTAAGGTAATGTGGTTTCATAAGAAGATTAAGAGGTCATCAAAAAGAGATGTGACTTCTAATAGCTTGCATGAATTATTTAGGGATAGAAAAAAAATTAGACTGGGTTGCCCAAATATGATTGTTAGAAACATAAGCAGCTTAGGAAAATAAATCAGATTAAAATTTTTATCATGAAGCCACCACCATTTCTCCTTACCAACAAGGACACATTTAAAAAGAGAAGAAAGGGAAAAAACAAGGACATGATTGGAGAGAAAATAAGCAACACCAATGTTGGGAAAAATGGCATCTAGGGAAAGTATATTCTTTAGCTAAAGTTAGAATTTCCTTAAATTTGTTGATTATATCATCGATTCCTATCATCATCTTCAGAAAAAATCTTATATTGTTTTGGTATGTTGAATCATTTTGTGGTGACTTTGTTTAAAAATTTCTAAATACTACCAATTCTATGTCAGTCCATTTATTACCTTTTCTAAGAGTTCTAAGAGTTTCTTTTCTATTGAAAAAAATTCTTAACTAGAAAAAAAAAGACTCCCTTAGGTCTCGAGTTTTCTTTTTCTTCCACACATGCTACTTTGTCTTACATATTAGAGTCATAGTTTGATTTCCCTAAACTGATTTTTGAAATTGTGTAGTGTGAGTAACCATAAGGGTAAGTACAAAAGGGGTATAACTATACACCTCCCCCCCCCCCCTCCCTTTTTTTTTTTCCTTTTTTTGAAATTAGGTAAATTTGAACTTGGACAAGAAGTCTGAGGGTCATCCATTCAAAATGACAAGACATGTAAAAAATATAAATTGCACTACATTGAATCTACTTTCTAAACTGCTAGAGTTTTTACAAAAAAAATTAGATTAGGTGGGTCAAAGCCCACATACACAAAAAATAGTTCCTATTTTTTTTTAGATAACATAACATAGCTATTTTTGTGTGCAACATGAAAGACATAGTTATATTCAATATTCTTAAAAATCCCTTAAGTAGGATGATAGTTAAGAGTGACATCAAGAAGTTGTGTATTTTTTGTCATTTTCTGATGAGTAATTTTTTTTTATGAATTATTGAAGTGACTACATCCTAAAATTTTGGTACATGTTTGTGTGTTGGGCATAACTTGCTTCAAAATAATAAAAAATGTGATTTTTTAAGTGTATAGAATGAAGTGTAGAACAATAATATGTAATTTATTTTGAATTTGGTTAAGTATATTAAAAGTTATATAAAAAAGTTAAACATATGTCTGTGAGGATTGTTAAGATAATGGTAAAACTAATTAAAGTTTACAATGTTATTGTTATCCAAAAAAGGAAAAAATTATATGTTTAGAAAGCTAAGAAGACATGTGAGATTATGGTGGTGATTTTAGAGACACCTACTTTACCATTTGGATACTTGATGCAAACAAATATGAGAATTTTTACTAGAAGATGAACAAATGTCCAAAGGAATAAAATTGGAAGGAAAATGAGCTCCCAAGCCTTTGGGTCAAATCCCAAAGCTATTACTAAGCCATAACTTTGACCAAGCTTTGAAGAAATAGATTTATGTTGCTATGTTTACATAACTCGATGGGGTTATTCTACTAGACAAAACTTGACTAAGTTATGATTGACTAAGTTGTAAATATTGCATTCACATAACCAATCCAATTACAATGATACCAATAATGTAATTAAGTTATGTATAATCTTAAGTTAATGTTATATTCATCTATATATAATATTAAATGTTTATACGTATATATCTAAATTCATATATAATTCAATATTTTAATCCTATTTGTGTATATATAATCACATATATTCACAACCTCTATCTCTATCTCTTAGTAACCCCTAACACCCACTCCCTCTAACCTACAACCTCTCTCTCTCTCTCTCCCCCTCCCTATGATACCTAATCCCTAATCCCCTTTGACCCCTACTCCCTAACCTATCTTCCTCTCTCACAAACCTCTCTAGACTCTCAAACCTTTATCTAACCCCTTTCCCCCCCCCCCCCCCCCCCCCTCCTCTCTATCTCTCCCTCCCTCCCCCCTCCCTCAAATCCCTAACCTCTCTCTCTCTCTCTCTCTCTGTGTCAAACCTCTCTCTAACCCCTTACCTCTCTCTGATACCTATTTCCCAATCACTCTCTATGACCCCTAGCCTAAATACAAAATGAATACAAAAGTTGTAGAAGTCAACATATACTAATAAACCAATAAACCAAAAGTGCATGGACTAATAATGGAATATGTATAGGAGCCTCATATTGATGTCTTATGTTGATAGATGACACAACCATTGATGAATCAAGATGTCCCATGTTGTTGGTAGAAGCCACAACATGTGATTAGTCAGTTAGTATATTTTTCTACATGGTAAAATTAAAAAAATGTAATAATCATTAAATACTAAACAAAAAACGCATGGAGTAAAAAAGAAAAACTTACTAGAGCCTAAATTGGATCTCCTATGCTGGTAGGAGATATAATAAGTGATGAGTTAGTGTTGGCAGGATGCACAAACTATATGGTAAGTGATAAAAATGTTAGAATTGTAGACATAGGTTTTAGGGATTTCTAATTGGAGTAAAAAACAAATAAGTATTGGAGTATGAGATAGATCTCCTATACTAGTAGGAGGCACAACCAATGACAAATTAGTGTAGGTAGTCCAAGCATAACTTGTATGGTAAGTGATGAAAATATTAGCATTGTAGACATAGGTGTTAGGTATTTCTAGCAAAGACAAAATCTATCCAAAATGAGATCACAAGAGGGCTTCAACTAAGAATCTACATGCATATCTCTAGGCTTTGTTGTGTTCAATCATATATTTTACGACTAGGACTTCTGACAAAATGAAATGATAAAGGATATGTAGCAAGTTGCTAAGGGTGTTGTAATAGGTAAATGATAATTAGCACAAGTTTATTACCCAAAATTGTTGACAATTACTATAAAACTAAAAAATACATTCACTCATTTGTAAATGTAGTTGTTTAACATGTATATAGAAAAAATGCATACTGTATCCTTAGATGTATGTCCTATACTTGTAGGAGGCAATTCTACTAGTGAGACAAATTTGAAAATTTCTTGGATGAAAATGCATAACATTTTATGACATATTGATGAAATTTAACTGAATAAAAATATGAAATGTTACTTCTTCCCACTCTTGAACATTAGCAGTGTCAGGTGCATTCCTCAACTCTATAAAACCAAATTATTTCTGCATATATACAACAAATAGGTCAGGTATATTCATCAATATTGAGTACATGTATATGTTCATTCATAATAAATTTCAAAAATGAACTTAAATTGTATTGAATACCTTATTAAGTTTGGGTTTACTCACTGGTTTCTTTCACTTTTTGAGTAACCTTGAGCTATGTGGTGTACCTTAATATAGAAACAAAAATAACATAAGAGGAAGGAATATGATACAACATGAGTTCAATTAAAATTGTAAACTTGAGAAGTGTGCAAAATATGATACTGCAAAGCTCTCTAGGCCAAAGTTAATGGCATAAAGTGTGATATCATCAATTTGAGAAATTTGAGCTCTAGAAAAGCCTTATAAAACATTAAAGAATATTGTTATAAATTAGAGGGAATATTATTTGGAAAGTCTAGGGTCCGTGAGTGAAAAATTAAAGGCTACCTTCCACTTGGGAATACTTGGGAGCACCTAGGACTTGGAAGGATACTATGAGGGTCACATGGTTGACCTTGAATGCTTGAAGGTTACAAAGACCTATGACGACCTAAAAGAGCTCAAAGAAGAGCATTTAGTCAAATGCACATGATTTGAAGATATACAAGGTCTATGACAATCAAAGACCATTGGTTTTTTGTCATAGACTAGAGTAAATGCTTTTTTACAATATAAGATCAATATTGATCTTGGGGGTTGTGAGGAGAGCATAGAGGATTATGTGGAGTGTGTGTATCCTTGGAGAGGTTGGGGGTTCCCATGATAGGGTCAATTTAAATAACATTTTTGACTGAGATTGGCAGAGAGTCTAAAAAAGGGAAGAAATGTGAACAAATCCTTAAAAAGATTTTCTTTTACCTATAGAGTAAGTTAGAGAGGAAGCCATCCAAAGAATGGAATAGGGTTACTGCTTTACTTGTAGTGCTGATAGAAAGAGGTCTACTGGGAAGGTGTAATGTGGATAGAATTAATGTGTGATAGGTGGTTAGGCATTGTAATATAGTGGGAAGGTGTCCCTTATAGGTGGGTTATTGGGAGTTTAAGAACAAACAGAGATCCAAGATTAGGATCTTTGTGCAAGGGCACTTGACAAAGAAGGATGACCAATAAGAGGTACAAGGTATGAAGAGGACTACAAGGGATCAAAAAAATTGAATTTTAATATTTTTAATCCAATAATGGCTATTTCAGATGATGAATTCAATGCATTAATAAAAAGTCCTAACAATCTTGCTAAGGTCCTTAGGACCTAATTAATTGTGGGGGGGGGGGGGGGGGGGCGTGAGCTGGGGATAGTTCCCAAGGGGTCAAGGGGATTAATAAGGTCTTTAAAATGATAAAGAGATCCAAGACTAATCATAATCCAAAATTGTGCATGTTAGATTGCATAGGAAATCAATTAGATAGAGTTAAAAAAATTTTAAATTCGAATAACATGGGATGGTCATGAAATAACATGTAATATATGAAATTAACCAAATTTTGGAGAGAAGTGTTTGAAGTTGGTGATTGAACCAATTTCTTGTTTGGTAGAAGGAACACTAATTATGAGGGTAGGGTATTACAATAGAAATCTACCTTCATAAGGGTGACCTTTTTATGATGGAATCATTAGTATGTGTTGTGCATTTGACAAGTTTTATCATAGAAATAGTAAAGCCCCTTTTTGCTCAGAATCATATCTATGAGAAGTTGAAGGAAGAACATTCAAACTAAGAATGGTGTCATGATTGGATAGAGTTAGAGTACAATTGGTATGTGGAATATGGTGCATAGAGAAATGAACTAAATGAGGGTTTTAACCATTGAAAGGTCTTGCATGTGAGGAGTTAGTAGATTGATTGAGGGAATAGTAGATTGATTGAGGGAATCTTGTATTGTTCCTAGTTGGAGAATTTGATTAGTATCTTGAAATGAGATGCTTAGTGTCATAAAAATTAGGAAAAAATATTTAGAAACCAATGTATTATTGTATTTTTAAGAATATTATGTCTAGTAGAACAAGTATAATGTAGTGTTCTCATACTACCAGTTGTACCCTACATTGTATATTGTTTACATATCAATCTGGAGTGTTATATAAAATATAAAATATAAAATAATTTATTTTTATGATACATAGGTGATTAATTAATAACACGTCAAAAATATTTTTAAAAAAACTGCATCTCCTCTCCACCAAAGACCATCATCATCAAATCATCAATGCATGTCAAATCCCCAAGTTTGGACACATAAGAATTCCTCCCATGATGTATACATGGACAGGATGTAAATCCATCCTCATTTGCCTCTGTATCTTCCCCATCACATATACACTAGCAACTAAAATACATATGTTGAATGCCCCCCAATGACTCTAATGATGCATATGATGACAATGCAGGTTGTAGTAGGTAAGGATGGCCATGGCAGTGCAAGTGGTGATGATAGAGCTAGCATAGGTTGCAATGCCCCTAATGGAACATTTGATGATGGTGGAGGTGTCATAGGTGATGATCCATCCACTCTCCCAGTTAATTGTGTTCCATGCTGAATGATGGCATCAGTCACTGATGTAACTACATGAAGGGTCTATAAATCAATAGACCCCTTAATGACTATTGGGACCAGATTATGACACATGGCTTTTCTTGTTTTACACCTCCTTTCTTGTGCTTGTACCACCCTATGGGCCCAAGGTCTATCATGTGTAGAGCCTTTCCCTCTACCCTGGAACTGGCAGATGACAAAGTAATTTGGCTTCTTGCCAAGGATAAACTCACTGAAAAATATTTCACAAAAAATATAAAGACACCTCATAATTATTGTATGTTGGTAGGTCAAATACCATATACCACCTATCCCAACAAATCTAATCTCATCCTACTGTGAATGCACCAATGGATACAATTTTTTTAAAAGTTTCTTCTAGGAGTTGCTAGTAATAGGGTCAATGAAAAGAGCACATATATCACCTTTCTGTATATCCTTATCTTTCACTTGCTCATATGATAACCCATCAACATAAAATGCACAAAACCTATCCGTCCATGAACCCCATTTTGTAACCTCCATAGATAACTCATTTGCACTATTATCCACTAGGGTTGAGTGGTGACCAAGACTAGATGACCTCAACTTATTGACCATTTGGGAAATGTGAGGGGTATTTTGTGTAAGGAAGTTGATGAGTTCTGCATGGGTAGTATTGACATGATCTAATAGGATACACAAAGGGTTTATCAATGGTCATGGTTGTTGAGGGGGAACATTGAGTGGAGGGCTTCATGGTTGTGTTTGCAGTGGATGGAGGGTTTTGTGGTTGTCCCATAGTCAATGAAGGGTTTTGTGCTTTTGCATTTGAAGTATTTACATGGGTTAATTATGTTGTTTGTGCAGGAAGGGGTCTTTAATATCTATATCAATTTTTTGGATTCTTTGATGTATATGTTATTAAAATTAAAAAATAAATAAAAACAAATGAAAAAATTTAATTTAATAATAAATAGAAACATAAATTTAAAATCTTGACCAAGTAGCTTGTTTATAGGGCCCCATGCTTGCAAATTTTGAAAATATGACTAATTTTCCAAATCCTGATTATGTTTGTACTTCAAACTTTATCCTTTCATTGTTCTCTACATTAAAATTCCCTTGGCCATGGGAAAAAATAGTCAAATATATGTAAACAAAATCCAATCAGGTTGTATAAACCAAAAATTGTTTTAATAATCTAATCGGGTTACATAGATTAGGTTGTGTATTATATTATTTTGGCCAGGCTTGGTTACCAAGCCTAGCTACTTTTTTAATTTGAAATAACTTGATTGGGTTATTGAATAATTTCTTTTTTTATTTTGGCCGGTGTCCACTAAATTGTACACCATCTTGGTGTACACACCCAAAATAATTGTACCTAAAAGAATTGTGAAATGATAGACTTGTTGAATGAAATCAAGAAAACATAGTCAATGATCAACATAACCAAAGACCAACACTGCAGAGAATAAGAAATCTCTTCTTTTCTTTATTTAAAATGACTTGACCAACCTATTAATTTATACCAAATAAAAACATTATATAATAGAGAGGACTTTATAGTGATAGTAATTGTTATCAAAATAGAAGAAACTAATGATTTCGCCAACCAATATTTTTAACTAAGTTTATACCAATAAGTACATGATAGATTGTAGAGAATATTGTATGATGATATCATTTATTTTTAATTGTTGAAAATTCTATTGGGATAAGGTGACTCAACCTTACCATCATTTATTATTTTATTTAATCTTTTTAAGAAAAATGCTAAATGAAGAAAAATCTTCCACAAGGATAAACTTGGAGCATAAAATAAAAAGCTTCCCTTGTTGTTGATTATTCTATTTTCTTTATTTTTAAGGAAAGAGTTGTGCATAAAGTAAGTTTCTAAGACAAGTTGTAAACGCGTTGAATCTAGACGTTTTCTAAACCATTTCCTTTTGCATAAAAAATCTATGAATATGAGGTGTTGTTGTAGAGAATCATGGGATAAAGATGATTGTTTGAAGAACATTGTTATAGGATTGGAATTATTCTAGGTTTAGATATCACAACTGATTACTCTTTAAAAAATTTGGCTTTGGAGATTGTATTGTAACTTTTTTGTTGATAATACAATTGGGTTTGGCTTTGGAGTGGTGGGTTTTTTTCTCAGAAGGGTTTTCCCAAGTATATCTTGTGTTTAATCTATTTCTTATATGTGTTTATTTAGTTTGCAATAGCTTAGGGTTTTGTGAGAAATTTCACCATCATTTCTCCAATTAGGTTTAGTATTTGGAAGTGTTTCCACACTTTGGCTTACTTTCAATTGGTATAAAAACCTGGCCAACTTTGTTATTATTGTTGGGTAGACAAGTTTTTTTTTGTGTTGATATAGTTTCAGTGGGAGTTTTGCAAATCAATCTTTATAATTTTATCCCAGGTTAGATATGGTAAGGACATCCAATAGAGTAGAGATGGAAAATTTAATGGCAACAATTTTGAGTAGTGAAACTCAAAATGGAGGACATGTTTGTAGATAGAGAATCATGGGTTGCAGTTTCTTCAGTGAAACCTCAAACTACATCACATGAAGAATGAGATAAGATGGATTAAAAAGACAATGGTTTGATAAGACTCTCTTTGTCTGATTTAGTGCTCCTAAATATCCATGAAGAGAATATTAAACTGAATCCTTGGAAGAAAATTGGTGATATATATCAAGGGAAATCCTTGGTAAATAAGTTATTCACGAGAAAGAAGTTGTATTCTTTGAGAATGGAGGAAGGAGGTTATATTGTTGATCACTTGAATGCGTTTAATATGCTAATTGCTCAATTGAATTTTGTTGGTGATAAGATTGATGACCAAGATAAATGCATGTTTTTTTTGTGTTCTTTATCATACTTATAGGATCATATTTTTATGGCTATTAGAAGCACAAAAACCACTTTTAAATTGGAGGATTTGGATGATCCATTGTTATCTGAAGGGATGAAAAGAAAATATTCCAAGATGACTAAGGAGGCCCTAGTTTATTATGGTAGAAAAATGGAGAAAGGAAAGAAAAGGACAATTATTTTTGGAACTGGGACAAACTTGGTCATCTTCAAAAACATTGTAAAGAGGAAAATAAAGAGAAAGGTAAAAAGAATTTCTCTAATTTTGATTCTGAAAAATCCTCTCAAGATGATGTAGATTCTTTTGTCACAACATTTGAAACACATGCATTAGAAGATGTGTGGTTGACAGATTCAGATGCTTCTATCCACATGATATCAAAGATTAGTTTTCAAACTATGAAGAGTTTGATGATGGGAAGGTGTATCTGGATGATAACTCTCGTTTGAATATTATTGGTCATGATAGAGTCAAGATCATATTTTCTAATGGTAGAGTGAAGGGTCCATTGGTGATGTACTTCATATCCCTGGTTTGGAACAAAACCTACTTTTAGTCAACAAGCTTGGCGATGTGGGTGTGTAGGTTATTTTCTTGAGTGGTGCATGTAGGCTCTATGGTGCTTTCTAAGGGTGTTGATTTGGGAAACTTGTATAAGTTGGATGCATGCATGATATAGTGCAATATTGCTTTTGTGAAGTCTAAGAAAAGGGCTATGGATTCTTCATCATCACTAGTAGAGAAAGAAAGGAAGAAGATTGTTGTTACTACATCTAGTCATCCTTTTGTGATACTTAAGGTTACAAATACTTTGGAGATGAAGCTCCTTCCTAAGAAGATAATGTTATGGCACCAAAGACTTGGTCACATTAGTGAGAAGGTTCTTTGAGCCTAAAAAATAAGAGCCTTATTGAAGGTCTTGATGATTGTAATATGGATTTTGACTTCTATGAACATTGTATTTATGGTAAACAACATCATATTTCCTTTTATTCCAATCCTCATAAGTCTTTTGGGGTTTTGCATTATATTCATTCAGATGTTTTTGGTCTAGTTAATGTTCCTTCAATATCTAGACCTTTGTATTTAGTCTCATTCATAGATGATTATATTATAAGGAAATTCGTGTACTTCCTCATAAGTAAATCTGAAGTTTTTAGTTGGTTTAAGGAATTTAAATCCTTGGTTAAAAATCATACTAGTAGAAAAATTAAGTGTTTGAGGACTAATAATGGTGTTGAGCTTTTTCTGGCAGAATTTGATAGGACTTGTAAGGACTATGAAATTGAGAGACATAAAACAACTCCATACACTCTATTGTTATGTGGAGCCTAATGTGACTCAAAGGTTAATTATTACCCACTTAATTTGGCAAGATTTCCCCCCATATTTTTCTATAGGGATTTGGGGGAAGCACCCCCATGCTAGGGGTCAAGAGGAAACAACCCTTGTAGGGTCTTGGACCAATTCCCTAGGGAGGGTCAAGGGGCAATGCCCCTTGCAGGGTCATAGGGTCTATGACCCCAGGAATGCTCCTTGTTGCAATACAAGGTGGGGTCGATGGGGCAACGATCCTAAAGCCAAAAATGAATTTACTATTGTAAAAAGGTGTCGAGAGTTATCTTTTCTATTGGATGACATATTCTAGCCATAATATTGTAAGAAAAAAAATTCTTGTCCAGAATGCCTTAGCGTTAGGGACTTTATAATGTATGATGATTTATTAGCTTCTTATGGTGGTATTGAGTTGCAAGGGATTGTGAATTATAATCAGGTTAACATCACTATATAATAAGAATATTGGACTCATTTTTTGGTGGATGTAGCCCAGGGATTGGTTGAACCACATTAAATCGTTGTGTCTTGTATTCTCTTGTGCGTGCTTTATTCTTTTTTGATATTGGTTATATTTGCATGTAACTATTATTTTTGTCTATCTAATCCTAATGCAACCCACCAAAATTGGAGTTACATTGAGGATGCATTGAATGCTGATAGAGAGGACTAGGAGTATGTTTAGTGGTCCTACCCTTGAACAATTTTTTTGTGTTGAAGTTGTAGCAATTGTATGTTATTTAATTAACATATCTCCTACTTCAACACTTGTTGAGAAGACATCGATGGAGTCATTGTCTAGAAAGAATCCCTCATTGAGAGATCTCAGAGTCTTTGGTTGTGAGGTATATGCTCATGGTCCTATTGAGAAAAGATTAAAATTGGAAAGCAAGGTAGTTAAGTGTATCTTTATAGGCTATGGTGCTAGTGTGAAAGGTTACAAGCTTTGGGATCCCATTTCAAAGAAGGTTCTCTATAGTAGAAGTGTGATATTTCATGAGCTAAAACCTTCCATTGTTGATTTGGAGCAAGATAAGAAAGAGAAATAGAAAAATGAATTAGTTCACATTCCTTGTACCCCTAAGGAAAAAGAACTATGAGCTCCTGATGGCCTTGATAATGAGAAGAGATTAAGTAGATCTGAAAGTTGTGAAGAAGAGAATGAACCTGAACCTCAAACTTTGAGGAGGTGTACTCATGATAGGTAGTGGCCCAATAGATATGGTTATTCACCTTAGAGGTTTGCATACTCTTTGTTAGATTCTAGTTGTAGATTTGTTTTGATTTCCAACACCGATGATCCTAGGATTGTTAGAGAGGCCATTGTATGAATGATGCAAATTTCTAGATGAAAGTGATGAATGAAGAGATGACAACATTGAAGAAGAATGTTACATGGGATTTGGTATCTTTTTTTTGATGGATGTAAATGGGTGTTCAATCAAAAAAATGGTTCTACATGGTAGTGTTGAGAAGCATAAGGCATGCTTGGTCATGAAGGGGTATTCACAAGTGGAGGGAATTGACTATGGTGAAATATTCTCTCATGTAACAAAGTTGACATCCATTTGATTCTTGTTATCGCTTGCAACAACTTATGATTTTGAAGTTGAGAAAATGGATGTGAAGACAATATTCCTTCATAATGATTTGAAGGACGAAATTTATATGTCAAATCCATAGCACTTTGTTGAGAAAGGTAAAGAAAATCTTGTTTGTAAGTTGAAGAAATCTCTATATGATTTAAAGTAGTCTCCTAGAATGTGGTATCAAAAGTTTGGCACCTATGTGTTGTCCTTTGGATTTTTTAGATCTATTCTTGACCATTATGAATATTATAAATATGAAAATAGTCATATTCTTATCATAGTCTTGTATGTGGATAATATGTTAAATTTATTAAGAATGGTAAAAGAATGATTTTAGATTTGGAGTCTTAGTTAGTAGCAATGTTTTTGAATGAAATACCTAAGTGCAACTAGATATATTTTTGGGATTGAGATCATTAGAGATAGAGCTATCAAAAATCTTTGGATGAGCTAGAAGAAGTATGTTGACTTTGTGTTTGAGAAATTGAACATGATAACTTGTAGGTAGTTGGTTGTTCCAATGTTACATGGAATGAAGCTTTCCAAGGAAGATTTTCCATAATCTCTTATTGAGATATTCGAGGACATGTATTGAGTACCTTATGCAAGTTCTATTGGTAGCTTGATGTGTGATCATTCTTGTTGCCCACTATCCAATCTATACAGATTAGGGATTAGAGATTGCTATGGTTAATTTGTACGAGGCCAAACATTTCCCAAGCAGTGGAAATCCTTATTCTATATATGCCTAATCCTAGAGGATGCATTGGGATGTAGTTAAGAGGGTGTTCAAATATCTGAGGGGCACATTTGAGTATTGCTTATGTTTTTATGGTAAACCTTTTATCTCTTGACATTCTATTTGCATTTGTGGATATGTCTATTCAGATTGGGCAGGTGATGTTGAGAGTAGAAGATCCACTAGTGAATATGTTTTCATGATGTTTGGTGGTGCAATTAGTTGGATGAGCAAGGGATAGGCTATAGCTTCTTTGTCCATTATAGAAGAAGAGTGCATGGAAGCTATTCATGCTTCTAATGAGTCTATTTGGATTAAGAGACTATGTTCTGATAATGGTTTTGATGTAGGATACATTATTATCTATTGTGACAACTAAAGTGTTATCTAGTTAGCAAAGAATGCTACTTTCCACATAACAAAGCACATTGATGTACAATATCATTTTTTTTGTGATATGGTAGAAGATGGGAAGGTGAAGTTGGAAAAAGTTTCTACTTTGAAGAATATTGCAGATGTATTGACAAAGCTAATGATCACTAAGAAGTTTAGATGGTGTGTTGGTTTTATGGGTAGTGGGGCCTATGCCATGATACAATAACTCCTTTAAGGTCTCGTCAAGTGCGAGACTATTTAGATAAGGTGACTCAACCTTATCATAATATATTATTTTATTTATTCTTTTTAGAAAGATGCTAAATGAAGATAATCTTCCACAAGGATAGACTTGGAGCAGAAAATAAAAAGTTTCCCTTTTTGTTGATTTATTCTCATTGCTTTGTTTTTTAGGCAAGAGTTGTTCATAAAGGAAATTTCTAAAATAAATTGTAAATGCATTGAATGTAGATGCTTTAGAAAACATTTCTTTTTTCACGAAAACTCTATAAATATAAGGTGTTGTTGTAGAGAACGAAGGGACAAAGAGAATTGTTTGAAAATTGTTGTTATGTTGTCAAAATTATTCCACAATTAGATATCACAATTGATTACTCTTGGAGAGCTTTGGCTCTAGAGATTGTATTGTAACTTTGTTGCTAATGATACAATTGGGTCTGGCTTTCGAGAGGTGATTTTTTCCCGAAAGGGTTTTACCACATATATCTTGTGTAATGCGTTTATTCTATTTTTTGTATGTGTTTATTTAGTTTACAATAGCTTAGGGGGTTTGTAAGAAATTTCAACATCATCTCTCTTGTTAGATTTAGCATTTGGAAGTGTTTATGCACTTCGGCTTCCTTTCAAATGTAATAATTTCTCGTGAATGTATTTGCTAATACTATTTTAAAAACATTTTATTAATGTTTTTTACATTGTATACATACAAATCCTAATCATTTTTATTTTTTAATAAGTTATTAAGTTATTGATAGAAATTTTTTTTTTTGAAAGGAAAGAATCAATATTTGATGGAATCTATTCATGCATTGTGGAAAGAATCACTGGTATTTGCTATTGATGTATCCAACTAATCTAATTTTGAAATTATTTTAACTAAATTTATATCAATAAGTAGAATGTAAATTATAGAGAAAATTATATAACAATATTTTAAATACATATTTATTAATTTGTTGAAAAAATATTTTATTAATATTATTTACATTCTATAAATGGTACTTTACAATCATCGTATCTAGCTTTAATAACTTGACAAACCAATATATTCTTAAGAGCTAAATTAGTTTCTTTATAAAATATCATACTTTCTTCTACTATTTGCATTAGACATAAAAAATGATAAAAATTTGGATACAAACGCACTAGGGATTTAATCACAATATCACAGAAGTGCATCCAAACATAATAAGAGAAATCTAGATCCACTCAAAAAATCAAGGCAATACTAAAGTTCTCATTAGTAACATTTGCATTTCCAATCTCTTGAAGACTAATTTGTTGGACTACTAACACACATCTATCAAGTGGATATTTAGTTAAGTTGTGATGTAATCATCATAATTCCCAATGAAAGATAATAGACACTTTGTGAAAATGGGCATTAAAATCATATAGCATCTCTATTACAACAATCAATATATTGTAATTTCTATTTAGAACTCTAGATTAAAACAATAGATGCTTAGTTAAGATAAGGATTGGTTCATCATACATTTCCATAAAAACACAATTCAAGCTGCAACTTTAAAAAATGTTCTTGTGGTCTCAAACCAAACAAAAGGAAGCTTCATAGTAGACTATACAAAAGTAATTCAATAATAATTCAAAATTTTCGTCAACTATCATAGCTTAGCCATAATTGGCAACATCAATGTAGAAACTACCTTGTATGTCACTTGCACAAGGAAATGTGGATGTAATGGAAAAGTTCACATGACAGATGAAATGAAATGAAAGTCTTTAATGGAGTAGATTTGATTTCTAGGCTAAAAGTATTGAATAGTCAGAATTGGCTTACTTTTCCTAAGCTAAATCTTCCCCTTAGTATGTGATGTTTAAGGATGGTCATCGAAAAGGTGATTAATCAATGTAATTAGAAACCAACAACCTTTATAAGCGATATGTGCAAGAGACATACAAAGATGCAACCTAATGCTACCCTAGTTAGTTTTATGTTTACAACATCGGAAAAAAGTACTTCTACGCAACCATGTGAAAAGTATCAATAAATGCACCACAAAGCCAATATATAACTACAAAAGAAATGAAACAAAAGTTTGATATAACTACAACCAAAAATGTTTGCTTTATTCAAACCAAAAGAACCTTCCTAAATCTAAAACAACTCAAGACTACAATAAATTGGTGGGAAAAAGAGATTTGGTTTTAACTGAATAAAGAAAAAGATTAGATAAAATAAAAGAGAACTAGCTTTGCCTTATTAGTCCCTACCTTATATAAGGCAAGGAACTAATGTTTCTGGATTCTCATGCCAATTAATTTTCTAAATCCTAAAATTCTAGAATCATAAAGTTTGAAGTGTTTTGATTTAAAAAATAATTTGTTTGTAAGATTTCCAATTTTTTGATTGGTCAATTGCATTTTTCTTGGGGTTTAACCAGTTTGAAAAATAAACTAAAAATAAAAACTAATAAAAAAGATAACAACACATTTAATGTGTGTCAAAAATGCTAAGAAAAGAAAGCGCTAGAAGCGATGGCTAGCCATAAATGGCACAACTATTTTTTCAGAAGCATTAATAATCGTATTAACATTAGTCTCTTTTAATTGATAATTCTAAATTCTATATAGAATACAATTTTGTTTATTGTATATCAAAGAATTCTCCATGCACATCTCCCCCATTGATTCTATTTTTTAGTTAATGATTGATATCATAATACCTAAACTACTCTCTATGCAATGGTTGACTAATGGTTGAATGGATGATTTAATGATTGAAAATGAAAACTTTGATTATTATTATTAGTCCCACCTATCTATAGGCACAGACTATAGTTTTCATGTTGTTCTTTACAATTAATCTGTGTTTTGAAAATTGTGCTTGATTCATTTAACCTATAGTCTCCTTAAATATTTCTATTAAAACATATTTTAATTTATTTGTTCCTATTTTATGATTGGCTATGATTACTTTTGCTACTAGTCTTTTCTATTTATAGCTTAACAAAATTGGAAAAAGGTTGATAGGCCATCTGTTTAGGAATCACGAGTAGAAGGAAAGCTTACAAAAATTCATGTGTCTCCATGTGCTTCAACATTTTGCATGCATGCATGAACAGGTGGAAACCTTAAAATAATTTATGTGGCTAAGTTTGCTTCAACATTTTTCATGCATGCATGCTATCATCTTATTTATTTATGTTTTGTAAAATTATTTACTTCTACAAAAAAAAAAGCAACATAAGAACGAATTTCATTATGATGAGGGCTTTAGCCCTGAATATTATCCCACCGACACCCTATTAGTTCCCCTCCCCCTTTGTTTCAGGATGATGGGCTCCTATATTCTTCACATTTCATTCTTGTGCGCTGCAAATGAATTTGGTTGAGAGAAAAACCAATGGTTTTAGTTTTGTGTGGAAGGAATCTGTGACCTCTTTGTCTTCTCCAAATTCATCATTGTTGACTATAGTGCGAGTCAATTCCTAGGCCAATAATAAAGTGGCTTGTGTTTTGATTGAATCATTGCTTGCATCGGCTCAACACCCATGATTATCTATGGAAAAATCATGTTCTCTTGTGAAATCAGATGAGAAATGTGTAACCAGGAAATGACACTACTCCAAGCACAAGTATGTTTACATTTTTAGTCTTGCCAATTAAGGTTAGACTAATGTGCTCAGTGCATCTATGTGGCATTAGTTTACCTTAGGAATTTTGCACTCTAAAATATTTTGTAGGATTTTATAATATTTGGTGAACTCTTTATTTTGATTTGAAATTATGTAGAGAATATTTATTTAATTTGACTAGCTCTATATATTTTTTTTGGGATAATATATTGATTTTTGAATACAAAAATTAAAAAAAAATGTCAAACAGATTTACAATGTTTATAAAATAATTGTCTAGAAAATTTTGGTTAGAAGATAGGGTTTTTATCTCCCCCTTAACTCCATTTAATGTCAGAGCCAGTCGGGTAGGAGCTTTATGGTAATATTTTTCCCATTCAAAATATCCCCATCAAAACTTTTTTTTTTTTTCTAGAAATTTAAATAAGAATGAACAAGTTCTCTCTTGGTTGTGGCTCAGACAAAATAAATTGGCACAATTTTTGTGAATATTTTTTTGTTATCATTTAACACATGCAACTCTCCAAAATAATTTGGATGTTCCCTGCTTTAGAACAACATTAATGAATCTCCAACATTATTTTAGGATACATAGATTTTATTGGGAGAGTGCTCGTTTTGTTGTCCCAATTGTCATCCCTTTGTCCCAACCAATTCACCAACCAAATCCCTTAGTCCCAACCAATTCACTAATCTATTCTATTTTGAAGTGCAATGACATCATCCATCTCAGCTTTGTGTTTCTTTATGGGTTGAAGAAACAAGGTTTGTCATTTTAATAAGCTTATAGGTGTTGTTAAACTGGGGCTTGTTGAAACATTTGATGGTTTGTGTTTAACAATATTTTCCACAAATTTACAGATAATTAAGCTTCTCTCTTTTGTTTTGCATCAGGGTCACAATATAATGCTTGTCTAGGATGCATTTTACATACACCCCAATTCCCTTTTTTCTTTTGTAGTCTAACAATTCCAATAAAAGATATTGGATCTCCCATTCTTTCCAAGAGATGGGGATTTCTCTATGCACAAATGCTTAAACTCACTTTCTCTTTGGATTGTGTTTTTGGAGATGATTTCACTTCTCTTTATCTACTCATTATGTCAAGGGTTGAAAATATTATTTACAAAATTTTTCTTTTGAAGTCTAGCACTCTTTAGGCTTCTCACCTCAACAATACCGAGTTTAATGATAACCAATGGCAGTGCTTCATATGGAAAAATGCTGGTAAATGGGTAAGATATGCATCTGAGTATAATGTAAAAATATTTACTCTATTTGATCATAATGCAAGTTATATAACAAAGCTCAATGGTGCTTTAGAGAAAATCCCACCCGTGCGATGCGATTGAACAAGTGTTCTTTCATTGGTTAGTTTGAGGAACATTTTTATTTGAGGCTATAGTTATTAAGTTTTTCTATAAATCAATATTTTCTTCCACCAATTGTAACAATGATGAAACCTTCGTTTCTATTGATGATAGACATTATGATAAAATTGGATAACCAATTCATTTTTTTAAAGAGGAAATTCAATCTAGATGGTAAATAACACTAGGCTTATTCATAGAAAAATAATTCACATTACTATAGTAGTCCCCTTCCCAAGTGATATCACCAAATTAAATTTATCCTTTGCTAATGAGTCCTGAGTACCTTGTTTATGTGCAAATCTTGCAGATATTTACCTTAGATTTATATTTGTTAGTAAGACCTTCTAGCTAATCAATATTCTGCAAACCTAATTACAAAGTCTATCTTTCTTTTCTTCTAGCATTTTAATTATTTTCTATGATAATATTTACATTATTGCATTTTATTATTTTGCTATGGTTTCATTCACTCTTGCTTTCATGATGGTTTACTAAATATTCTTATGGAGATGGTTGTCATTGTTAGTTTTACAATTGCTCCATCCAGATGCCATTTTCTTCTACACTATTTGATAATTGACTTATTCTATATTTTGAACTTTGAACAATTTATTTTTAATTATGTTTTCTTTTGGTTTTGGACAATTTATTTTTCATTATTTTTTCTTTTGATTTTGTCTTATGTAGATCACATTGTCACTAGATGATTCAATTTTATTATTTATGTCTTCACTAGAGATAAACCTCTATTATGTGAGTGAATATTGTGGCAACTCCAAAAACCCCAAGGGAGTAAATTAGTGATTAATAACGATAGAGATAAAATCTGAAACATTGTGCTCTATTTTAAAAACAATAGAGGATACTTTAGTCTATATAATATATGTTTTCCTTCTATTGCAAACTAAATAAAATTATAGAGGCTTCAAAGATGTATACTTTACAATTGAAACAATACTAGAAAAACTATATAGATAGATAAGTGAGCAACAATTAGTATTTGTAATCATATATCGAACTATAGTTTGAATTAAAAATATCATTCCATAGATAATGGATAGAGAAAATTATAGTTGCAACTCAACTATCTAAGTTATTTATACTAGTAAAAATGGACAAATTCATGAACATTTGAATTGAATTGATACTACTCCTTGCCAATTATAGATCTAAACTTATAAAAACTCTCCAAAGATTTTTTAACAAAACTATGAAAGATCAACCTCAAATCCTTTAACTTAATACTTTTGTTATAACATTTTTTTTAATAACTTTGTATGATACATCACTAAAATAAATCATCATCAATTTATACTCTTCCTTACTAATTATAGATCTAAACTTAGAAAAACTCCCCAAAGATCTTATAACAAAACTATGAAAGATCAACCTCAAATCCTTTAACTTATATAACTTTTGTTATAGCATTTTTTTTAATAACTTTGTATTATACATTAGTAAAATAAATCATCATCACATTCTTTGCTTCAAGTTTTAGTTGCAAAGAATACAACTATTATTTCACAATTGCTACCAAAAATTGAGTTTGAGCAATTCTTGTATAAGGTTGTTCATCCATAAAGTGACACAGGATTATAATGCATTGCTATTTTTATTTGATCTTTGTACTAGATTAATTATTATATTATGTATTGGTCTAACCTTTATCTCATATTCTCCCTTTTGCATCAAGTTCAATTATTGTTCAATATAAAAATCTTTTGTCAAATAAAAAACTACTGTTAGTTTCAATCTTATCAAGTCCACAAATCTTGTCTTGAGCTCAAGACTCTAACAACCTTAAAGTTTCAATTGAAATCTATGGTTTCTTTTTTAATTTTGATTGGTTTTCGTTCATCTAATTTTATAAGGAAATTCACAAGTTACATAATATTTTTTCCTTATAAACTCTTCTTATGTTTTATCATTGGCAATTTCTTTTAGTTGAAATTCTCTTGGCTATATGAAATTTAGGTAGCTTCTAGTACGTTGTATATCAAGTCGTTCAAATAATTTGTAATTATCTTCTTAATTAGTTTTAGATTATGCTCAAATTTTTTGATTTCTTGATTGTTGAATTATTATACTCTTAGAATAAGATCTTTGTAGAATATTAAATATTTATATTTAATCTACATTTTTGAATGGTGGCTATTGTTTTTGGAAAAAAAATCATTGTAATCAATCTATTTAAATTTTAAAGAAGATACTTAATAGAAGTTGAGTTCTATCTTTAATTTAAATGGTGAGAATTATTTTACAAAAAATAAATAATTTTGAGCTAGGTTCTTAAAATAAAATGATAATATTTTGTGTGTTTTGGAGGATTACTAGCCGTCACAGAGCTATAAAATAGACATGAACTAATTTCAACTATTTATAATTGTATTATTCAATGCAAGAGTGAGGTTATTAGCATGCAACTTTGTGTTAAATATAGGAACACAAGAATTATTCTCAACAAGATCCTTTAGAGAGCATAAAATACTATTCCTTTTTTCTTATTAGGTGGGACTCAAGCTGTAACACAACCCTTGTTATTTTATTAACATTGAAAAGATAAATTTATTTCTAGTTGCATTTACTATTTATAAAAAATAAATTGAAAGACGAGTTATAATTTCTTTTTTTTTTTGGCAAGGCATGAAGCTTGCAAGCTATCAACCAACGAAGGCCACCACATAGACTTTGTAGGAACTCGATACGGGCCCACTCGTGCCTGAAACCTCTTCGGCTTAGAGCCAAGGATTGAGGGACATCCACACATCAAAATCACCGGGGGCACGATCTTGGCCTCATCACTTATGATGTCGGAGCCTTGCACTCAGTAAGACTTGATCCTTGGTGGGCTCTTTGTGAGCCATTCAACTCCACTAGTGAACTAATGGCCCATTGACATAATTTGATTTTTTATTTAACATTAAATGTTATTTTGGTTAGTTATTTAAGATTGAAAAATTATTAGAGCATGGTTATAGATGTATGACTTAATTTTAAACTAAGTTTGGTTAGTTATTTAAGATTGAAAAATTATTAGTGTATGGTTATAGATGTATGACTTAATTTTAATTTTAATTTTTTTTAATAAATATATGAGTTGGAATTTGTCATAAGTATATTTAATTAAGTTAAATTTGTGAATTTGAATTTTTTTACAAGTTATTTATTTAAATAGGTTAAATTTGTGAGTTGTATTTTCTTTTACTCAGAATATCTAAATAGATCTATATTATTAAAATCTAAACTCACAAAATAATTATCTTCTCATATTGACCTAAGTCGAAGTTTTATTTTTACCAAAATATAAGATAAGGACACCTAGTTTATTTTATACTATTGAATAATAAAATAATGAAAATAACAACAAATATTGTGATGTGAATATCAGGATTTAACTGTGTGATTTTTGAGTCAAACTCGATGACCCATGTTTCATGAGTAGTGATTCAACATGAATCCATCTCTCATGAGAATAAATGGAACACTTAGCACTCATTGGATCTAGGTGATGCTCACAGGGGTGAAGCACCGGGACTTCCTGGGAGGTCACCCATCCCAGTACTACTCCAGCCTGAGCGCGCTTAACTACAAAGTTTCCTCCACAGTTAAACCCAAAGCTTGCAACCCCATTTGCAAAACCTTCACCAAGTGTTGTGCCTTATGAACCATTCATTAGAAAGCCCCTTAAGCTCATCAATTGATAAGTAGGAGATGATATCCACAGCTAGTCAAATTGTGATGTGAATATCAGGATTTAACTGTGTGATTTTTGAGTCAAACTCGATGACCCATGTTTCATGAGTAGTGATTCAACATGAATCCATCTCTCATGAGAATAAATGGAACACTTAGCACTCATTGGATCTAGGTGATGCTCACAGGGGTGAAGCACCGGGACTTCCCGGGAGGTCACCCATCCCAGTACTACTCCAGCCTGAGCGCGCTTAACTACAGAGTTTCCTCCACAGTTAAACCCAAAGCTTGCAACCCCATTTGCAAAACCTTCACCAAGTGTTGTGCCTTATGAACCATTTATTAGAAAGCCCCTTAAGCTCATCAATTGATAAGTAGGAGATGATTTCCACAGCTAGTCAAATTGTGATGTGAATATCAGGATTTAACTGTGTGATTTTTGAGTCAAACTCGATGACCCATGTTTCATGAGTAGTGATTCAACATGAATCCATCTCTCATGAGAATAAATGGAACACTTAGCACTCATTAGATCTAGGTGATGCTCAGGGGTGAAGCACCGGGACTTCCCGGGAGGTCACCCATCCCAGTACTACTCCAGCCTGAGCGCGCTTAACTACAGAGTTTCCTCCACAGTTAAACCCAAATATGTTTACCATTCTTAACTTGTTCACTCCTCTTTTTTCTTATTAGTATTTGCCGCTATGCTAAGTACTATTGTGATACTTTTTGATTTTTATGCTTTAATTAGTGATTAAATTTTATAGTTTCTACAATTTAGAAATAATCATTTTTAATTTTTTCTATCAAACTAATACCTTGTCCATAGCATAGATGCAAATTTTTTAACTTATCAATATTTTAAAAATAGTTTTCTAAGATTTGATTGGGCGGATTCATTTGACCAAAATTTGATGATTGTAAGATGAATACCTTTTAAGAGTTATTTTTTTATTAAGTTGAATGTATTAATGTTTATTATTTTTTTGAATTTAAGTGCATTAGTTTAATTTTTTTATTTTAAAATAATATAATTTTTGTCATTCAATTAAAAATATTTTAAAAATGGTATTACTAATATTATATTATCATTTAACAAATACTATTATATATTATTATTATAATAAAAATACTATATATAATATTATAATTTATTTATAATATAATACTCTATATATATATATATATATATATAGAAATAAAATTTAAATTAATATCATTATAGAAAACTATAGCTATATATAATTTTTTTATCTATAATAAATTTACTAAATTAAAATTAGATTTATATTAAAACTAAAGACAAATTCTAAGTCATTATATGACATTTGTTATTATTATTATTATTATAAGATATAAGATTAATAATACTTGTTTGACCAAGAATTTAAAATAATAATTGTTTGACTAAAGAATTTAAAATAATAATTGTTTGACCGAAGAATTTAAGTTTAGAAAAGCATTGTCAAACATCTATTTTTATGATTGAAATTGTGGGAGAGTATTTCGTTTGGTTGTGAGGGCTATGGAGTGGGAATAGCTTGCTTAATAAATCACAAAACCACTAACTATAATTGAAAAACAATTACTTGAGGGCTTGCTTTGACCTAATCTCAACCCAACATTTAAAAATGTGAAGTCAAAAACATTATATGTCAAGAGAATATTTTTTAATGAATGACCGTACACTTTTGTAAAGCTCGGAGACTCTACACTTCTGGTAAGTGAATGGTGTGGTACAAAGCGTTGCAAAAGTTTTAATTTAGTCACTTTACAATTTAACATTATACTAACTTTTTGTTTGTTTATGAAAGTCCATAGAGGAGCATTACAGGGGAAATTGCTAGTTGACATTATGAGCATATAAGATGATTAATTATTATTTATGACTATTTTGGGGTAAAAGTTAGCATCCTCCCAATCATAAGAACTTGTGAAATAATTACTTTGGAAAGGAAGGATTATATTTTAATCTACAATATTTATAAAATTAAGTTAGTTTTAACTTTTTTTCAAGATTTTGTTTATTATTGTAATTCATTTATTTTCATAATATTTATCTTATAAATTAATCTACATCAACCACAAAATATCTATCAATATAAAACAATAGAATATCTAACAATATTTCTTACTTTCTTTTACTTCAAACTATTATAACATATATATATATATATATATATACACACACACACACACACACTTAATTAAAAATTATATCAATTAGAATATTATTTATTATCAAATTAAATTCATGATTATAAATAAATTTGTATCTTTAATTTTTGCAATTACTTATTATTGCATCCTTTTTTTGCAGCGCTTCTTTATTTGCCTATAAATAAGAAAAATGTTTACTTTTATATGTTGCTTAAATGTACATAGTGTCATATTGAAGAACACTTTTAGGAACTTTCTACATTAGGTTGAATTGTGACATTTCTTTTTACCTTTATCAAGGCCAAATTATTTTGTTCACATGATTGAAGATACATTGATGCAATGCTTAGAAGATGAAGACCTATACAATTCTATGCAATTCTAAATGTTGATATAATCCATTATCAATAAATATTTTGATATTGTTTCTACATTTAATATGCTTTAATATCTTTTCATTGTAGTAATCACTTAGAACATTTCTAAATTAAATAATAAAACCTAGGCTTCAATTTGTATACTTTGGTGCATAAGATAATAACAAAGTGTCAACATTTCAACAATGAAATTATCTTGGAACCAATAATTAGTGAATTTGAATCCAGGAGCAATATAATTACACCATTGATTTGACCTTGGAGATATAATTGTATTATTGATTATGTTCAGGGCATGCTAATGAACACCACATGTTGATCATGAGAAAATTGCTACCGATCAATAGATTCATTTCATTGCATTGAGTTTTCATGTTGTGCTTGGTGTATCTTAGTTACCATTGGTTGGTTATGGGACTAGTGCTTGGTGCATCATAGCTATCTTTGGTTAGTTATGAGCGTTGAAGCATTTATGCAAAGTCGAGATTACAACAACTATGACTTCAACAACAAAGAGAAATAAGAAATCATTGGGATATGTAATGTATTGCTAAGATGGTTTATAAATGGACATAAGGATACTACTGCATAATGAAAAATACACATGCCTTAATGAGATGAGATAGTAGGTATAGTAGGTACAACTACCTTGACTCACACTAACGTACTTGAGAAATAGTAAATAATGACAACTAATTCTTACCTAAGTGGAGAAATTGGAAGAAAAAAGTGTATCTAAACTATTACTCTAGATAGAAGTGATAGATTCTTGGTTTATGCTATGTGAGACATTGGTTATCAATTCCATTCTCAAGGCCCTCCCAAGGTCTACATTTAACCATAAATCTTTGCTTGTATAATAGATTGACACCTCCAAATAAGATTATTCCATTCCAACTGAGATTGCATGTACCTCACGTCCAAACTTTGGAACATGTATGCAAAAGTTGGAGTACTCCAAAATATAGTTCTACTATGTTTTGGGTTGGTGAAATTTTGAGCTTAGAAAGGAAAAGTAAAAGAGGATGAAACCAATTTAATTTTGGAGATATCTTTAATCGAAAGAAAGAAATCAATTCTAAACTAATGACTACTCAAAAGTTGATAACTAAGGGAGATCCCTTACACAAGACACATAAAGAAGAAGACATATTGAGGGTAGTAGAAGAACCTTTAAAGAAAGAGATCTATTCTAGAAGTAGAGATCTTGGGTGTAATGGTTGAAAGAAGGGACATGAAATTTTATTTTTGAACCACAAGTTTTCTAGTAAACATATGAAACACAAAACTATTTAGAGCCTAACACGTTGAACTAGGAAATTACAAATCATTTATAGTTGGGGAAGATGGTTAGTAATAATTTTTCAATGCACATAGAGATGATGGTTTTTGGTGTACTTAAATATTACTAATTACACTTTACCTAAGTTTTCTCACAATAATGCATTTTCATATTAATTGTCATGTAGACACATAGGAGTGTACTTTGTTTGAGCACATTTGTCTCACAACTCTCTTTGTGTGATACACCTTTGTTTTCTTATCCTCTCATTATTGGACATATCTTCATTCACAATCCAAAGGATAATCCACCTTTGGTGAACATGTGCTTAGTTGTTATTCTTATTACTTGCATCACTCCTAGATATCTTGCATTACCTATATATTCAAGTACATCTACATGTATTGTATCTAATTTGGGTATTCATCAACCATTATTATTTTGATCATTAATTAATCAATTCATTTGAGGATCATATCATTATGTCTCTCTTGTGCTATCAATTGAGCTTCTAGATCTTGGTATTTTCATTCATTACCTTAGGCAAATTTTTACAATGGTGGTCTAAGAAATTATCTTATGAAATGTCAAATCTTACTTGATGTCTATTGATCACACTTAACCTTGTTGATAATGCATAAATACTTTCCCTAATCATTGAAGATGGAGTGAAAACTACTGTCTTCTCAATGGTAACTCTCTTCCATTTTTTTTGGGAAATGATGCTACTATAGAGAACAAGGACTTTGTAAAGCTAGTAAAGTATTGAAAATTCTTAGTAATACCTTCATTTCTGTGATTTCAAACATATAGAGCCTAAAAGCTTGTGGATTTCATACCTATCAGTTTATGTTACACAATCTACAACGTCTTTTCTAAAGTCTTGGTATATAGAATCAAGTCTTTTCTTTATGGATTTATTGTCCATAATCATAAATGATTGTCCAAGGGGTTTAGTTTAGTTGTGATGCAAAGATAAATTCAATGGAAGCAATATCAAAAGGAACAAGCACCAACAAGAGTTATATATAATAAAATTCTTCTTAATTAATTCATCAAATGAATAGTATATACATTTGCTCGCCTACATATTTCTTCTCCTCGTAATTTCATATCCCAAAAACTTTCCCTAAACCTAAACCTAAACCTAAAACTCTATTTATACTTGCTAAGCCAGTCTATAGAAAATTCTAGATTATTACAAAATAGGAAGAACAACTTACAGAATACTCTAAACCAATATAGAATGGGGAAGAATGACCCCACAATGATCTGTATGAATCCCAAGAAAAGATCTTATCGTAAAGAAAAAATTGGGATAAATTCTTCATGCATAAATCACATCCAAAATATTTTATGTGGGTGCTCCTGCACCATACTCCCCAAGAAATTTAATCTCAAGCCCACTTGAGATGAGCACTTGTAGAGTGGTACCTTGCTTCTTGATATCTTGTTTGGTCATCCACATAGCATCTGCATCTGAATAACCTTTGAGTTTTACCAAATACTGCTTGGACTCCTTTCCTCTTGGATGCTTTATGACTTTGGTGTCAAGTATCCTTTCTAGTTGTAATGTCTGCATAAATGGTAGATGTTGAATGTATTCTATATTAGTAATTTTTCTTGTATCAATATCTTCAGTGGGTGCTTTGAATGGTGTGAGGTCTGCTATGTTGAAAATGGGAGAAATGCCAATCTCAGGCGGCAATCGAATCTCATAAGCATTGGTTCCAAATTTCTTCAATATTTGACAAGGACCTAGTTTTCTCAACATAAACTTGGTAGATGTACCTTTTGGTAGCCTCTCTTTCTTGAGATTTTCCCATACTAAATCGCCCACTTCAAATTCTAAGTGTCTTCATTTTTTATTTGCATGCTTCTTATACTTGTTAGAGGTTTGTTAGAGTTGTGCTTTGACTTCATCATGGAATTTATTTATGGGTGTAGCAATTTCTTCTCCTTGGGCACTAACTTGTTGTTATGAACTCATGTCTCTTAACTCAAAAATCCGTCTAGGATGAATTCCATACACCACTTGAAATGGTGGCTTTCCTGTACTCCTATTGATGGAGTCATTATATGCAAATTCAGCTTGGGGTAGGATTACATCCCATTTTTCTACATGTTATCTTGTAAGTGTTCTTAATAAATTGCCCAATGTTCTATTAACTACCTATGTTTAGCCATCAGTTTGAGGGTGGTGGGCTAATGAGAATGATAAATTGGTTCCAAGTTTCCTCCATAAAGTTTGTCAAAAGTGTCCTACAAACATCACATCCCTGTCTGAAACTATGTTGAGAGGTAGCCTATGAATCCTTGTGATTTCCTTGAAAAAGAGATCTGTTATATGAGAGGCATCATAGGTCGACTTACATGGTAAGAAGTGAGCCATTTTGCTGAACCTATCTACTATGTAACAAATACACTATCATGCCCCTTTTGTGTCTGTGGCAGCCCCATTACAAAATCCATCATTATGCTTTCCCAAGGTCTAGATGGTATTGGCAAAGGTTGATAAAGCCCTGTATTTGTAGTCCTTCCTTTGGCCCTTTGACAAATCATACATCTTTTCACAAAGTTTCTAACATTAGTCTAAAGTTTAGGCCAATGGTAGTACCTTCTAACAAATTGTAAGGTTTAATCCAAACCAAAATATCCACCCATTGTTCCACTATGCTTCTCTTTGATAATGTTTGTCCTCATAGAGCACCTGGGTACACATAGTTGTCTTGCTTTGAAAAGAAGTTTGTCTTGTATCAAGAAATTAGGAAAATCAGCATGGTATCTTTCACCAAACTCCATACATACCTTGTAGATATTGCCAAAATTTGGATCTGCTACATACATGTCCTTGAGTGCTTCAATTCCCACACTTTCTAGCTATATTTGGGAGACAATCAGATTCCTTCTACTAAGAGCATCAACAACCTTGTTTGATATGCCATTCTTATGCTTGATGGTGAAGGTATAGGCCTATAAATACTTCACCCATTTCATGTACCCATAACTTAATTTGTCTTGGCTATTCAGAAAACTAAGGGCTTGGTTATCGGTATACACAGCAAACTCCTTTGGCAACAAGTAGTGTCTCCACCTTTTGAGAGCTTGAACCAATGCATACATTTCTAGGTCATATGAAGAATATTTCTACTTGGCTTCATTGAGTTTTTCACTTGAGAAATCCACTTGTTTTCCTTCTTGACTAAGAATTGCCCCTATAGCAACCTTGCTAGCATCACATTCTACTTGGAAAACTTTGTTAAAATTAGGTAAAAAAAGAATTGGCTGCCCACTGACCCTTTTCTTGAGCAATTCAAAAGCTTCATTTGTTGATTGACTCCATGCAAACTTGCACTTCCTTCCTCCTTTAATAGTTTCTAACTTAGGAGCACATATATGACTAAAATTTCTTATGAATTTCCTACAAAATGTAGCAAGACCATGAAAGCTTCTAACATCTCCAACTATTCTTGGAGGTGGCCAATATAGTATAGCACTTACCTTATCTTTATCCATCTTCAAGCTACCTTGGGAGATAACAAAACCAAGATATGTTAGCTCCTCTTGCATGAACAAATACTTTTCCAAATTTATTACCAATTTCTCCTCATGAAGTCTTCTAAAAACCATGTCAATGTGCTCTAGGTGTTCTTCCTTTGTCTTGCTGAAAATTAATATGTCATCTAAATATACTATGATGAACTTACCATTGAAGTCTTTGAGAATTTCATTCATAAGTCTCATGAAGGTACTATGAGCATTAGAGAGTCCAAATGGCATTACCTTCCATTCATATAATCCATCACTAGTTTTGAATGCTGTCTTCCATTCATCTCCAGCTCTTATCCTTATTTGATGGTACCCACTTTTTAAGTCAATCTTGGAGAAATACTTTGCACCTCCTAAACAATCAAACAAATCTTCAATTCTTGGCATTGGAAACCTATATCTAATTGTAATCTTATTAATGGCTCTAGAATCAATGCACAACATCTAGGTTCCTTCCTTCTTGGGTGCCAAAATAGTAGGTATAGCACATGGACTTAAGCTTTTTGTAATCAAACCATAAGTGAGTAACTCCTTTACTTGTCTAGCAATCTCCTCATTTTGTTGAGGTGTCATCTTGTATGCAACCTTATTGGGTAAAGTAGCTCCAGGAATGAAATCAATACAATGACTAATGTCTCGTATAGGTGGTAAAGACTTTGGCATGCCTTCTGAAATCAAACCTTCATACTTATCCAAAAGTTCTTTCACTTCATTAGGAATTGTCTTCTTTGTTTCAGCCTCCTTTCTGTCATTTCCAATGGGTTCTTGTGGTTGTGGGTTAGGCAACAAAAGAAAACAAGGTTTAGGTTCATCCTTCATGTCCTATAAGAAATCCTTTTTATCAACCATCATAATGTTGGCTTCCCTCTCTTTATTTTCTTCCACTTCTTCATGATCAGCAAATGGAATCAATCTAATCACTTTTCCAGCCTTCTTGATGGTGTATATATTGAGTTTTCCATCATGTTGTGCTTGCAAATCATACTGCCAGGGCCTACCAAATAATAGGTGGCATGCATCCATGTCAACTATATCACACAAAATTTTGTCAGTATACTTTCCAATCTAAAAATCAACCCATGCTTGCTCA
Organism: Cupressus sempervirens; assembly: GCA_028749045.1. Classification (NCBI taxonomy): domain Eukaryota; kingdom Viridiplantae; phylum Streptophyta; class Pinopsida; order Cupressales; family Cupressaceae; genus Cupressus; species Cupressus sempervirens. Next base: position 850,752,919 of record CM053789.1, on the reverse strand, counting down.
TTTACAAGAGTTTTTTGACCCTTTGTTAGCCATGAAACCTTATAAGGAAAAGGATGAGGTATCCTCCTAAGTTTTAGCTTTTGAAACATCTCAAGAGAAACTAAATTCCCATTAGATCCCGAGGCAATAATGACTTTACATACCTTACCTCTGGATTTGCAAGCAGTCCTAAAGATAGTTTTCCTTTGTGGTGGTTCCATGGTAGTAGGCACTTTGAAAGTGTTCTTTTCATCATTAAACTTTCTCCTCTTTCAGGTACACTATCTAAGTCAGCCATCTCCTTCTCTTGGTATTCATCATCTTGTACCAAATGTGTTCTTCTTTCACCTTGTGAACTTGAACTTGCTCTATCCGGACACCTAGATGCATAATGTCCCTCCTTATTGCAATTGAAACAAATAATCAAACTTGCCCTTCTACCACCAAATCTACCTCTTGAATTGCCTCTTCTACCTCTGAAGTTACCTCTAAAATTTCCTTCACTTTGACTGGTTTCTTGCTTTATCTCCTTGTGATCTTCATGGTTTTGTTCTCTTTCTTGGAAATTTCCTCTTCCCCTTTGATTTCTTCCTCTTCCTTTGCTATTTTGTTCTTTCCTTCTTTTCAATTTGGCTTCCACCTTCAAAGCTAGTTGATAACACTTCTATATTGTGTTATGACACAATAAATTAAGTTCTTCTTGAATGTTCAACCTCAATCCATTGAGATATCTAGAAACTTTTACACTTTCACATTCACTTTGCTTTGCCCTTAGGCTTAATTTTTGGAATTCTTTAGTATAGGCTGTGACATCTAGCTCCTTTTGTCTTAAAATTTGTCTCCTTCAATGAAGATGGATTTCATAATCCTCAGGTAAGTATGTTTCTCTCACCTTGGCACACATCCTTTCCCATGGAGTTATCATGTTCTTACATTTTTTGACACTTTCTCCTTGAGTGAAATTCCACCAAGTGAGGGTTGGTCCCTTCAACTTTGACTTGGCAACTTTTATCTTGTCCTTCTCTACTATATTTTCACATTCAAAATGGTTGTTCAAAGCTTCTATCCAATCCACAACAACATCAACATCCATCTTTCCTGAAAGATGGGTAGGTCACCTTTGGCATCCTTCTTGCCAACTCTTTCAAGGGCTTCTATAAAGTATCTCTAGTCTGTAGGTAAGTTAACCACCTCCTACTCAGGGGTATCCTCTTCTTCCCCTTCTTCCTCTTGCTCTAAGGAAATCTTTGTTGTCTTTTCCATCCATCCCTTCATCTTCTCAAATTCTTCTAATAACCACTTATTGATTTTCTCATGTTCTTGCATCTTCTTTGCCAGTTCAGCATTGGTGACCATGTTTGATGTTTCAACTTCTAACTCTGATCCGGACATAAAATCTAATTGCCTCAGGAGCTTTCCCCAAGCTCTGATACCAAAAATGATTCAAATATAAATTCAACGGAAGCAATATCAAAAGGAACCAACACCAACAAGAGTTATATATAATAAAATTCTTCTTAATTAATTCATCAAATGAATAGTATATACATTTTCTCTCCTACATATTTCTTCTCCCCATAATTTCATATGCCAGAAACTTGCCCTAAACCTAAACCTAAACTGAAAACTCTATTTATACTTGCTAAGATGGTCTACGCAAAATTCTAGATTATTACAAAATAGGAAAAATAGCTTACAAAATACTCTAGACCAATATAGAATGGGGAAGAATGACCCCACAATGATCTATACGAATCCTAAGAAAATATCTTATTGTAAAGACAAAATCGAGATAAATTCTTCATGTAGAAATCATGTCCAAAATATTATATGTGGGTGCTCCTGCACCAAGTTGATTGAAGCAATGGGTTCTCATTACATAGAGACCTTGGTTCAAATCCCATGAGGGATACCATTGTGAAATTATAAGTTATGACTCTTGCTCTTCTATTGGTTGTATTTGTCTCATTGTAAAAGGTGGATTCTAAGTTGTGACTCTTGGTCTTTCAACTGTTGTTTCTAGTGTGGTTGCTCGTAAGGGGCTTAAATAATCTTATAAGTTTCATGTTGTTACTCAAATGAGCACAAGGTTTGTAAATGATCTTCCATATAAAACAATAGAAAATGATTTGACACCAAAGAGATGAATTTTATATGTTTTGATAACCACACATGAGATTATTCTTCTTATGGATATATGTCAGCTCTTGGAGATGGTCATTTAATTGGATATCTTTGGGGCCTATGATACATTTATAGTAGCATTTACTTTTAAAGTATAAGAAACCTTATTAAAAAAAGTGTGAAAATAATCAAATTCTCAAAACTTGTTAATGGAATTCCTATATGACTCTTTGGTGTAAATGTAAAAGTATTAGACAAGGAGACCCAATCTCCCCATATTTATTTACATTCTTGCTAACGTTTGGGTATAAAATTTTGAATCTTGGAAGATGATATACTATGAGGTGTTAAGGTTTCCTCCACTATCCCCCTTACCATGTTATAACAATTTATTGACAATATAATCCTAATTGTAAAGGCCTCCGTCATTGAGGCAAGGGAATGTAGGTCCTTCCTTAATTTTATGCAAAGGCCTTAGGACAACTTATTAACTACAACAAGAGACGTAAGAACATCTTCAACAGTAAGGAGACTCATGCGAGGAGCTCAAACAATAGTAGTGCAACACATATTTGTGACAATTTAAAGGATGAAACATTGAATGATAGAGAGGAAGATGATACCTAGATAACCTTTAAGCATTATGAATGATGTCTTTCTCATAAATGATCAGTTTATCGAGGAATAGTTTTTCATAATTGGAGAATACTATGAGGAGTATTACTGCATTCAAATATAGAGTCATGCATGGTTTTTCTACCACACTCAACCTCTTGCGAAGAAACATTGTTATGAATGATGAGTGAAGTGATTTTTTGGGAGATTCTTGATTTCCTTTGGGAGGATTGTAGGAGATTCTTTTGTGGCCTACTCGTCGTCTGACCAAACCCTTGTCCATTTGATTGTTGTGTTCAATCCTGTGGACATTCTGTCATACTTTTTTTGTTAGTCACCCTCGTGTGGTCTTTCTATCGACTATTTTCCTACACCAGATTTTAGTTAGATGTTTTTAATGTTGTCGTTCAAATATTTGATCTAGTTAGCTAATAATTAAACAAGACTCATGAGCTAAATTGACATATTATAATATGTGTTAGTTAATACCTCCAAATTCTTAACATATATATTTTTAAATAATTATTCATATTGATATATTTATAAGAAAAAATATGAATAAAGTATATAAAAATTTAAAGTTGCTCAAAGTATTTAATAAAAAAATGTAAATTAGAATATTAACAATGTCATCTGGAAATTGTAATCTTACTTACATGAGTTGACTTGAGGTTGTGGGTAGTTTCCCATGCTCTTGAGTTTAGATCTCTCTCAGACTTAAGAGGTGAGACATCTTGTGAACGACTGATCTCACCCATAGGGAACTAGTTTCATCCTAATTCACATCGACTGCTAGCCATTGCTGAACTAGATTGCGAAGACACCCTATATAAAAACATATATTTATAAAAAAAATTCCATATGAAAATATTGAAAAAATGTTTATATAATAGCAAGCAATAATTTCAAACCAAATTAGTTTTAATGGGCCTTCACAAGATTATTAACGAAACTCTCTCAAACACATAAGACCACTTTCTTTTTCATTTTCAACCAAAAGTCCAATGCATATTTTTAAGGAAAAAGGTGAAAATGTAGGAGTTGGTTAACAACCCAAAAGAAAGGACTACGAATACGTGTTTTAAAATCCCCAGGAGGAAGTTTGTGCCTGTGGAATCCATGAGCGTCACATAAGCCTCAATATGGAGTTGCTTACTTGTTTTCTATATACTTACCTGCTAAATCTAACATATTTGATTGTATCTTGACTCAAAACATTTGTCAACACATACCTCTGCAATTCTACACCAACTGCCACTATATACGCCAGCCCAACAAACCTTCACTATCATTAATTCCTGCCTCGTTTCGTGCATTTATTTAGACATTGAGGTCGTCTCACATTCAGAGAGCGAGAATTTAATGGATCATTCAAGATTGCTCATGGTCATTATATTGGGGATTTCATTGGTAGAGGTTACGAGTTCGAGCCCCCTCGAGACTCGTTCAAGGTGGATAGTGGATGAAGCCACTGGGAGAAGGGTAAAGTTGGCCTGTGTGAATTGGGCAGCTCATTTGGAGCCTATGGTGGTGGAGGGGCTGAGCCACCAGCCCCTTTCTTCCATCGCCAATGCCATCCCTTCTTTTGGCTTCAACTGTGTCCGCCTCACATGGGCCACCTCCATGATCACCAAGCAGAGCCTCTCGGTGGCACAATCTTTTCTCTCCCTCAACCTCAGCTCTGCCGCGGCGAGGATCGAAGCGCACAACCCTGGCTTTTTGCAGCTGAGCATAGCGCAGGTAGTCATAGAGATATTGATAAAAAGGAGATATTTTCTATAGTAAGTTGAATTATGATATCAATACTAGTATCGTAATTCTTTTGTGTAGTTTTCAAATCAAAATTCATTGACTCATGTATCACAAAAGCCCATCTTTCACCTGAATGAATATCACATTGAGCACTTCATATGAGAATGTTACATTTAGCGCTCATTTCATATGGGTTTGGAGTCATCTAAGAAGTTTGTGCATCCTAATACTACTTTAACTCAAACATGTTAAATTTTGGATTTCTCCAAGGTTAAAACCACTCAGCTCGCTATCCTATTTGAGAAATGTAGAACAAGTATTGTGTCTTGTGAAAAATCCATTATATAGCCCCTTTAATGCCTCATTGATTCATAGATGTAGGAGCTATTTTCACATGTGTAGCAAGTCAAATAATGATATCTTAATGAGTATTCAAGTGTCTAATTTTCTAGTCAAACTCATTGATCCTCTTGAGAATGAATGGTACACTTAACACCCATTGCATTTAAGCATTATGTCATATAGAGAGTTCACCTATTCTAAAACTACTCCAACTAAGATATGCTTAATCATAGAGTTTCTCTTAAGGTTAAACCCACTTAATTTGCTATTTTTTTTGCAAAACATTCATCAAGTGTTGTACATTATGAACAATTCATTGTATAAGTACAAGATATTTATTTGTAGCAGAAAGTTAAATTATGATATTGCTATTACAATTCAACTATATAATTTTCTAATCAACCTGAAAAGAATGACGGACACAAATATTAAAAAATGGTATCATAAAAGTTAAATCTAGTTTTCTCATTGTTCTTCTTCTTTTACAGGCATATGCCATCTATTATGACATATGCCTGTAAAAGAATATAAACTGCTACAAATATTAAGCATTAATGTTATACAAGCTAAATCTAACTTTCTCATTGTTTTTTTTTTGAAGGCATATGCGAGGGTGGTGGCAGCCCTAGGGGCAGCTGGGCTGATGGTGGTGTTGGACAACCATGTCAGCAAGGCGCAATGGTGTTGCGGCCCCGCTGATGGCAATGGATTCTTTGGCGACAAGTACTTCGACCCGGCCGAGTGGCTCCGTGGCCTCACAGCCATGGCAGCCACTTTCAACAACACGCCACATGTGGTTGCCATGTCGTTGCGCAATGAGCTGCGCGGCCCAGCCTCAAGTGCAACAGAGTGGCTCCACTTCATGCGTCGTGGAGCCACTGCCGTGCACGCTGCCAACCCCAACGTGATAGTTATTCTATCGGGGTTGAGCTACGACTCCGACCTCAGCTTCTTAGGTCCTGGTCACATGCCGCTGCCCTTTGTAAACAAAATTGCTTATGAAGTCCACTGGTATGCCTTCACAAGCGGAATAAAGTGGTCACATGGGCTGTCCAACCAGCTGTGTGGGTCTTTGGTAGCAGGGATTAACAAGAGGGCAGCTTTTCTGGCGACATCTGCTCCACTTTTTATAAGTGAGTTTGGCATTGATGAGAGGGGAATCAATGATAATGATAACAGGTATTTAAACTGCTTTCTGGCTTATGCGGCCGAATGGGACTTCGACTGGGCACTCTGGACTCTGCAGGGAAGTTATTATATTCGCAACCAGCAGCCTGGGTTTGAGGAGACTTATGGAGTTTTCAACTCCCGTTGGAGTGGACTGAGGAATGCCCATTTTCTCTCCCTCCTTCAGCCTATCCAGAGCCCAATTCAAGGTACTTATATAATTTTCCTTATTCAGCATTTCAAAATAGTGTATGCTCTTGTTAATAAATTAGTATGAATATCTTAAATATATCTATCTTAATTAGTCTATCAAGAATCCATCTATCAAGAATCAAGTCTTGTTCTATATTATATGAGATGCAGTCAGAATCTTGTCATTTTAATTTAAGACTTTGTTATATCTAACTATCTTAATCGTTCTATTAAGAACCAAGTCTTGTTTCACATTACATGAGATGAAACAGATTGTGTCACTTCAGTTTAAGACATTGTGCTACTCTTAACTATCATAATCAGTCTATTAAGAATAAAGTTTTGTTTCACATTATATGAGATGAAACTAAGATTGTATACTTTAAACTTAGGATGCTGTGCTAACTTACTGTATTAATCAGTCTATTAAGAATAAAGTCTTATTTCACATTATATGAGTTGAAATCAGAGTTCTGCCATTTCAGTTTAAGACTTCATACCATCTAAAGAAAACAGCTTTATAGATAAAATGTCAAATTAAAAATACTGATAGGAGTTTTTTTTGTTAACATGTTCATGCTATGACACTCCACTCTTTCAAGCCATTGCAGAATAACTTGACATTAATATTTTTAATTAACATCATAAGATTTCCACAATTCATTTATAAAAACAAAAATTTTAAACTAAAATTTTCTGGATTTGATTGTGTATGCATTTTTACAATCAATATTTCGGATCATACTACATGATCCATCATCAGGATGTGAAAGAGCAAGATAATAGAGATGTGAAACGTTGATGGTAAAAAAGCATACACAATTGAATTCAGAAAATTTTCGTTTTTATTTTCTTTACTGACTCGTGGATCCTATCTCTTCAGATCTAGTATACGAGATGATCTACCATCTTGCAAGTGGCCTCTATCTTGCTTTATTTCTAGATTTTACTGTATAGAATTTATTTATTTGCATCAATATTACAAATCACACTCCATGATACGTCACTAACATTTCTTTTTTCTTTATATAAATCTTTCATTCTTATAATAGATGATGGAATGTAATTCAAATATTGATATAAATTAATTTTACCTAGAAACAAAACATACATATCTAAAAGTACAAATAACTATCAATTTATAAAACATTTTTATTAACACTCTTATGTCATTTACATTTTCTTTTTTGCTATCATTGTAAAATACTTCTTGATATTAATATCTCCAGTTGGTTTTTACTTGGCTGCAGATCCAAGTTTCTCTTCAGTTTCGCTGTACCAGATTGTCTATCATCCTGCAAGTGGCCTCTGCCTTGTGACCACGACTAAGAATGAGATTTCTCTTGGCTCTTGCAATGGAAGTAACAGATGGAGCTACAATAGTAGGGCCGGTGGCTTTATTAGAGTTGTGGGAACTTCTGCATGTATTGCAATTCAAGGGGATAAATTGCCTGTAGTGTTAACTGACCGCCTGCACTGCTCACTATGGAGAGTGGTCTCAAGTTCGAATCTGCTTATTGGTACAATGGATGGTAGTGGAAAGATGGTGTGCTTGGATGGAAGATCCAGTCCTTTGGTTGTTACCGAAGATTGCATATGTCTTGTAGATTCTCAATGCTCCATACGAGATAATCCTGAGAGCCAGTGGTTCAAGGTTATTAGCACCAGCAGAAGCTTGACTTGAGATTAACACAAAAGCAGTTTGAGAGAAATTGAAAAGGTGGTCATTTTATATGGAATGCCTTGTTTGTGTAATGAGTATGATGCTCACAAGTCAGCTACTTATTCTCGCCATTTTTCAATTGACCCCTAAAGACTCAATAAGACACCAATCAATCAAGAAAGTATAAGATTTCCACTAACCCAATTGTAAACATATTAAATTGCTTCCCACTTAATGGTACAAGGAAACCTCTTTTGGTTATGCAGCAGTGTAAGCAATATTTGTTTAAGATTAGAAATCAAATTTTCTTTCTTCTTCCATGCTTTCCCATGCCCAAAGGTCTCATGCTATTTCTTACAAGTTGGATACCAACAACATACACAAAGTAACATTTCTTGTGAATACTTAAGTAGATTTAAGTGACTATGTACATTATAAGGACAGAAAATTATTTAATAATAAATCTCATTTCAACCAACAGTCTCTTAAGTGAAATTGAATGAGAATCAAGAAACATGTATGGGACTCAATTCATTTTGAAGACGAGAAAAGAAAAGCTGCAGAAAAAATTCCCTTTCAAAAGAGGATGAAGAAATAAGGTATATCGACCCTCTCTCAAAAAACTGAGAAAAATAAAACCCCATGTGAAGAATAACTCTCCTACATCAGAGAAGAGGAGAGACCATATATGTAATTCTCCCTCAAATAGCTTCAAGTGTCAATGGTATGTGTTCAATATTATATGTGAAGATTATTGGACAACATTTCTCTATGCATATGTAATGTGTAGATTATTGGACAACATTTCTCTATGCATATGTAATGTGTCCTTATTCTTGAAAGGAATGAGAACGAATAGATATAATGCCAAAGTCAAAGTCAATAGTTGTTGTTATCAAATTATAAGAATTAGTTTTAATTAAAGAAGGAAAAAAGGAACTAAATCTAATTGAAATGAATGTAGAATAATCTAGTCAAAGACAAAGAGGACTCCCTTGAATCTTATTTAAGAATATTCAAGATAATGTCAATGTGTGATAAAGAATGCATGGAGAAAGTTCAAGAGGGTCTAACAATTCCCTCATAGAAGATTATACAATTCCATAGGAGTTAAAATAAATGAAGAACCGAATGTCATTAATAATGTCATTTTAATCTACAAGATGAAACTCATAAAACAAACTTGTAATATAGATACCAACTATTCATCATATTGGACCAAGTCAATCTAGAAGCTATCTTTAAATAAATATCAAAGTCAATTGAAGTCTAGATAACAGAAATGAAATATATGTATACATATTTTCTAACTACATTACTCATTCTTAGATGATGTACCCACATGCATGTTTGAGTATGAGCACATGTTTGATTATGAACACTAGAAGTATTAGTCAATCTATAAAATTGATTTGATTATCCTACAAATTGTCTTTATGTTTATCATTTAAAAAGAAAAATCATCTTTATTAAATGGATTTGAATTATTTAGTGTTACTACATTTGGATTTACATTATTTAAAAAATAAAAAATAAAGTATCCATATGAAATGATGAGATTGAGATTTACTAACATTGAAGTTACTCTGATGAGACTTTATTTGAGTGTAATCACTAATGTTTCTTGTCAAAGTAATAAACTGATCTTCATATTAGACCATTAGACATGTTTCTTGAATTAGGCCATGAAGTTGCAAGTTTAATTTTGATTCAAATAAGAATAGGCTTTAAAACTCACCAATAAAAAGTACATGAAATATTCCACATTGTCAAAAAATTATAACTTAAAGATTTTTTATGATTGTCACATGATCTTCACTAATATGGTAATATATGCAATACTGTGTTCATCCATATTGGGGGTTTATAATGGGTACAAAATAGGGCAATATGTTGCCTATATAGGTAGAGATGACAAACAGAGTTTTGGGAAAGTTTTTTTTTTATAAAAATAGAGGTAGTCTATAGTATGCCATAGATGCACATGCTATGACTCAAACTCACAACATGAAGCCCCATGATGAACTTAAACAAAGTTCCAAAAGTTTCTAAAATTAGAACTACTCAACATTGTATATAACAACAAGTAATTTATGAAAAAATGCACATGTAGGCACCTAAAATTGTCCAATTGAGCACAATTACCCGTATCTTAGCCAAATAAATAGATATTTATTATTTATTTAATTTTACCCTTATCCTACCTTTAATTACATAAATTTACATTTATTTAATTACATTCATCTTTATCATATATCCTTGATTTAAATAAATTTGCAATAATTTAATCCTAGCCTATTTCCCTTCATCCCACTTGCATCTTAATCCTTCCATTTAATTAAGTAAATGATCTTATTTTACTAATCAATTCAGTTTATCCCACTTGGAATTAAATATTACATTTAATTCTATTTGAGCACATGGTTTCTAACTTTAACCCTCACCTAACCTCATTTCTCTAACCTAACCCATCCTTCTAACCTTGGTCATTAATCCACCCCTATTAAGCCTAATCATGTGCTCACACATGTGCCAAAATAGGTACTATTCTCATGACTTTCTCCTTTTGGCCAGGCAAGTCGCTTACACCTCCACACCTATTAAGCCTAATCATGTGCTCACACATGTGCCAAAATAGATACCATTCTCATGACTTCCTCCTTTTGGCTAGGCAAGTCTCTTACACCTCTTACACTTACCCAATATATTCCTTCTTACATTTTTGTCTCCCTTCACATGTAAACCATGTGTGAGCAACCTTGAACTTCCAACTCTTACACATGTCATTGAACCATCACTTTCAAAGGTGGCTCACACATGTGTGGGAAACCTTGAGCCTCCAACCCTCTTACACATGTCATTGACCCAAACTAGAGTTTATATTGACTACACACAAAACTAAACATACAAATTTATGAAGGGAGAAAGTTAGAGAGGAAATGTGCATACAATAATGTGACTTCATATGTTAGAAAATTGATGGAATATTCTTGGGCTTAAAATGATATTATGATTAAAGTTTCCTAAAAGTGTACAACACTCATTTTTCCAACAATATACACACACACACACGTACGTGTGTGTGTGTGTGTATACATATGTGTGTGTGTATACATATATGTGTATACATGCATGCATGCATGCATACATACGTACATATAGATCCAAATCAAGAATTCAAATTACAATACCTGGTGTAGAACTTGTTGTCACCTAAATTTGCACCCTATCAAATTACAATAGAAATTTGATAATTTAAGCCAACATTGGAACAACCAAAGGCTGTGGGTAACCTATCAATGGCTGAACCTCCGAATTCTAGGCCAGTTCCTTTATGGGAAATCACCTGATTGATTCTACTAACACCACTTTCTTGCTGAGAAAAGGGTTAAGGAAAATTCCAAAAAAGGAAAAAAAAAACTACTTCCTAAAAGATGATGCACCAAATATGTTTACAGAAAGGTTTCAACTAATAACAACCATTTCACCATCAAAAATGCAGGAAAAACACTAATAAGCACTTAAATTTTATATTGGCCTGCAACAGTGTTTCACATTAAGGTTTTGATTCTCACTCATTAAGAAAAATATAAATTTTAACTTAATAAGATCAAAATTAAACAAACACAAAAGGTGACCTATAGACAAAATACACTTCAGTGACAAGGTATAAACTAAGATAGATTAACAAGGAACCCTTGGATTCACAAACTAACTTTATCAAATCAGAAAAAACTACACAATATCACTGAAAAAGATTGAGGCTTGAAAATCCTTTCCAAAATGAACCTGTAAAATGCTTGTCATATATTCAACTTTTCTTCAAAATAGTTACAGAAAAACACATAACAATACTCAGGATAAAATATCACTCAATACTATTTTTGCATAACTTAGAACTGGCTTCTCCTGAGCTCTAAAACTCATTAAGTACAAAACCTAACCTTGGGTTGTATGCAGAAAGATAGCCTGGAAAAGAGGTGCTGGAAACTTCTAAAATAATGGTCTTTTGCTCAAAAAGCTCCACTTAGTCATAAAGAACCCTATGACTCACCTTCCATTGTCCACAAAATGCTCAAACTGGTCATAAAGACCCGCAAACTAACTTAGCAAAGTCAAAATCCGACCTCCTATATTCCATGCATATATTTCCTAACTAATTCCCCTCTTAAAGGCCATTACATGAGCATACAAGATGATTTTTTTTTTTTATTCCTTTTGCAAAAAAATAAATATTAAATGACTTATAATATCGTCATTTCAATATTTATATTTCACATTAATAAATATGCAAAAGGAAAATAAATAAATAATGCTCTTTAGGATGTCAAGAATTAAATCTTCACATTCAACTCAAATACATTTTATCAAAAAAGATGCAAAAAAAAAAAATTCATGACCTAGCCACGGACCTCAAAGAAAAATGCAATGTGAAAAGGGTATAATATATCAAATACCCTAAAAGCATCATTTTCATCTGCATTCACTTTATGAACAGTCTTGGTTGGTGAAGAGAATGAGGGTTTTAAGACATTTCTTGATGTGCTACCATTCTTTATCTTGCTGGAGATGGTCGCCATTTTTTTGAAACTGGTCTTTGAAGAGTTTGCTAATTGGAGGTATCTGGTATCTCCTTTAGCTGGGTCTTTTATACATGTTGACATTAAGCTCGAGGTTTTCTTGTTCTTTGAGAGCCGCCATAAAAGGTATTAAAGTCGTACTTTGCCATTGTTGAATATGATTTTCATTCGCTGGCACTTCTTCTTGTTCATTTTTTTAGTTCTTCTATGAATGACGATATGAAAAAAATTGAAAATGCCACTCTTCTCTTTGCTGAAACTTTAAATGGGAATTGTTTTCTTTTATGTTTGGTTGATATGTCTGATTGATCTGCTGTATGCATGCTCCTATTACAGATATATTTATGAACACCCCTCACAAACCGCCCACCAAAGATATCTTTTAGATAAGTTTTTAACCATTGCATGTATAGAGATCGCCATACTCCTTGGAGATTCCACTACTTCCTCAAGCATTTTCAACAAAATGGCAGCCGTATGAGCTTGAGACCATTTCCATGTACACCTATAATACACCAACGTTCAGGAAATTTCATAGGCTTTGTAATTTCAATATATTCTTCCATGTTCACATAAGGTCCTGCAATTGAAGTTACTTGAAAGTTTATATCTTCACTTGATAGGATCTCATCAACAGAATTTCTAATTGGAGTGATCTTCTTGCCATCCCCTTGCTTATACTTTGTGTTTATTAATTCTGAGCATCTCTGGTCTATAGGTGTAAAAGAATTCATTTCAGATGGGCGATAAACTGCCAGTGTATGCTCCCCAGCTGCCACAGCATTCAGAAGCTGGCAGCCTTCTTCAAATCATCGACCACTTTAGGATTGACCTCATATCGATGTCAATGTTTATCAAACACAGAGTGAACATTTCCACATAGCTTGGCAATAATGTAATTAGAAGTTTGAAAGATTATTTTTCTTGAACCCAGCCGCATTGTGCTTCCCATATGAATTTTTACGTCATCTAACATGAGAATGATACATGGATGTGGAGCTTGTTCATTGAAACTGTCGGTACTGTTGACACCCCTTAAGCCAAAAATAGATTATGCAACTTCATTTACAGAAAATCTGCATCCCTATGCAAATACCAGACATGGTATTTCATTTTCATGAGCATACTTTGCTGTCAGTAATTTTCCCTCTTATATCACAGTCACTAAATCCGCTTGGAACCAGAATAACAACTGCATTCTATCAAATTACATTGCATGTAGATGTATGCACATCTGGAGTCTCTTTCATCCTTCAATAGAATTGCTTGATTTCTATTTTGAATCGATAAAATGATAAACTACTTGAAAGTTATCATTCATATCTTAGTAGATTGTAGTTTGAAACTCCAATACTACCAATGTCTCCATATGAATCCTTTGCATCAGTTGCCATAGAAATCACAGCCATATGGCTTTTTGAAAAATAATTTAGCATGTCTTTTAGCATTAAATGACCAAGGCTTATCATTAAAATACTCTTACATCATACAATCTTCCATTTTGCTAGTTACAGTGCTGTCACAGAAACCCCAATAACTAAAATCTGCTTTTTCTGATGTCGTTCATGAGGCTATTATATAACTTGTCTTGTAGTACATAGTGAATACTATATTTTATTTCTCTCCTTCTGATACTACAAATGGAACTGTGACTTTATTGTTTCTCTGACTGAACTCGCTCAATTGCATCTGGATTAAAAATGTTGATTAAGTTGACTTATAGAGTTCGAGCATGGGCTTGTGACATCTATAAAAAAATTCATTAGCAGTTGAACTTGTTATTGTTCATTTTAATGTCTCTGCTTTCTACACATGGCACAAACATGCTAATAATAAAATCACTTGTATGCATTGTTTTGATTTTCAGACTCTAATATTGCTGTTCCATGATTAATTGAATCCACTATTCTTGTTCAAATTAGGATCAAGGATAAATGGTACAAATGTATATGTATGTTTTATAGAACCAGACATTTCTTAGATCCATATGGATCTAACCTGTACCTTTCTTTGACTTTTTTGCAGGAATTGGATGCTTAGGGAACCAGGGAGAACTGAATTTTAGCAAGGCAACTTCAGGAAAGCGAACTCAGACCAGCCATATACCCCCAGGCAATGGTTGGTTCCTTCTTTTCTACTCTTTTATGTTCATTTGTATCATTTATTCCTTTTTCTACTTGTTCCTAATTTGCACAAGAATAATGAATAGGTTACTCTCACGGCCTTGTGTGAGAGATTTTGATCATTTTTTCATTTAGTACATGTTCTTTAATTCTTTAATGTATAAACTCCAAAATGAAAATTGTCATTGTTTAACACAAATAAAGAATTTTCTCATTTTATCAATGCAATGTACTTTTTCCTTTTTCTGCAAACATTGGCAATTGAATGCAATTGATAAACGTTAATTAATGTTAAAACAAAATTTCATAGGCAATGAAATTTTGATAACAGAACCTATGGTATTGTGATTTAGTTGAAAATAGTTAAAATGCAACAATAGATTTTTTTAAGTCAAAAAGTGGTCCATTGAATTCAAATATAGAGTTTATACAAATTTGATGGATCCCAAGGGTCACCACTATCCATTGGAAATGAAAATGAAAAGTCCATAAGTTATTTAATTATAAAATGAACTATTAAAATCTATATTAAAAATTACACCTATCTGTAGAAGTCATAACTTTCTACTCATAGCTTGAAATCATGAATCGTCAAATTTTCTAGAAATATCTTCAAATGTTTTACATTTGGTTTTTGGATTGTCGATGCCTAGAAATGCCTAGAAATGCCTTGAAGGCCTTCGAAAATGCAAAATACTAAAACATAGAAAATACCAAAAAATAGATTTTGGTATTTCCCATTTTTTTCTTGTGCTAATATTGTTTGCATATTCCTAGACTTTCTTTTGATCATTCATTTCCCTTTGAGAAGAAATGGGCCCCATTTCATCCGCACTTTGCAATAAATGTGGGAAAATAAAGTTGGATTTATTCACGTGTAAGCCACTTTCCTTGTTGAAAAAATTTTCCTACTTTTAGCACATGGTATAAATAGGTTGTCTGGTTTCTCAAATTATTGACAATGACCTCCACATTTTGATCACTTTGGAGTGGATTAGATCTTTTGGATTCAACTTTGTACAACTAATTTCCTTAGCAACAATTGCAATGTCTAGTAAAGGAGGGAAATGTGGCTTGAATAGTTCTACATTGAAGATTGGATGAACAACAAAAAATGGAGGCAAGTTGAGTTCAAATGAATTTTCATTGACTTTCTTGATGATCTTATAGAGACCATAGTGAAGAGGACGAAGCTTCCTATGAGGGCCTTGCAATCGTTCCTAATGTAGGAGCATCCTGGGTTCCCTTGCTATCCTACTAATCTTTGTGGATTCTGTTAGTTATTATCAAGTTATAGTTATTGCCGAGTTTCTAGTATTGGCTAAGCACAGTGACTGCCGAGTGCAATATTGACCGAGTTCCTTGTGATGACTGAGTTTGGTTGTTTCTAAATTCCTTCAAGTGTTGAGTGGAGTAAGTGCACCAATTTGTTGTGCCAAAAGGGGGGTATAAGTGACCACTTTTTTAATGAAATCAACAATTTCTAAACTTTGACAAGAATTTGAAGATAGTTACGCTCAAAATTTTAAGATATGACAAAAATAAAAGTAGTAGTCCTTTGTATCTAGTTTCTAAACTACTAATTTTTTTTCAAAATGGTTTAGTTTTAGGTCCTCAAAAAAGGGGGCTAGAGAAAGTGATACTATTTTTTCAGAAAATCAATAACATAGTGCAAAGTGTGCCCCCCTAAAAGTTTAACTTTGTTTTGAAATTCTTTAATTTCTCTCGTCAAAAGTTACCTAACATCGTGTAGTTTATCCCCATTTTTTTGGGTAATTTTATAATATGTATTTTTTTAATGAATTTTGTAATTGGACACATCCCAAAAACATGAAATACCCATGTTCTCCCCCATGAAATGATTGAGATCTAATAAAAAATCTAAACTTTTGTTTTTTCAAAGTGTGTAGAATGGAGTCTAGTTTCTAAAAAACTAAGTTGTTGCAAAATTTGATGAATGAGCCAAAACCTACAACCCAATTAGTACATGTTATTTTTTGAGAGAAAATGTACAATAATTCAAAAGAAATTATAGTTGAAAAGCTTGAAATAGTTCAAATTCAAAATAAATTATATGCTTATATAGGTAACATAGAGATCTGCAATGTCATGTAACCTGATTTTATCAATGCTCAACCATGAGAAAACCCAAAGGAGAGCATTGTTGCCATGATTTTAGTCCCCTATTCTTAAACTTCTAAGGTTGATTTCAAGTTAAATGTCAATGTCTTGAGTCTAAGTCTAGATTGCCCATAGGATGACCTTTCTTCTCATCATTCCTTTGAAATAACCTGATATGAGAAATCATATGAGCAATGCACTAGTACAATGGTTAGGTGATTAGGTTTTGGAGGGTTTTATTATGCATTTCCTTGATGAGAAGAAGGTCTAGATATCTTAATAATCCATCTTTCTTTATTTTTAATCATGTTGGAGACAAAGATTCATGCTATGTTGCAGTTTTCATGAAAGGCATTGTAAATGAGCAAGATAGAATACAAAAGAAGCAAATAAATTATCAGAAAAGGTGAAAGCACCTAGTCAAATGTCTTTATCTAAAGGAATGATACATTTAAAAGAGATTTCTGGCATATTTAGAGAAAATAGTAGCGGAGAACATAAAAAACTAAGGCTAAAAGATGATATGCAGATCATGAAAACAAGCTAGAAACAATATCGATTGAACATTGAAAGATGCATAAATGGTGAAGAACCTGGTCAAAGGTGGTATGAATCTTTTTGAAATGAAATTTATGGTTAATATTTAATCTACACAATGTTGACAAGTCAAATGGCTTAGAGACTAAATTCAGATTGTCAGATGAAGGCTAGATCGACGGATGATATTTTAAAGATGGAATTATAAGTATTTAATGATGAATTTGCTCAATCGTCAGATCATTAAAAATCCACACTTGTCGTTATGTCACTATGGAGATTTTTATGAAGAATAACTAAAGTGACATAATGATGATTGGACCCGTGGAACACATAGACCCACACTGCAAAGGAAATTAGTTAGTTAAGATCTTTTAGTTATAGTCGTCAGATCCAAAGAACATCCACGGTCATCGTTGTGGTGACATAGCAAAGAGTCAATGCCTATCCACGAGACCCAATTGATGGTAAGATCGCCAAAAGAACCATCACTGCAAATTAGACTTAAAATCAACACATTTCATTATATTACTATAAAAACTTGTTTGATTGTTAATTATAGAGACATAACTAAGCATAACACATGGATATGGCAGGACCTAAGTTCGCTATAGGCTATAAAAAGGAATGCATTAGATTAAGTTGTCTAGATGACATGCTCAGGTTGGTTAGAATGTTTGACTATTAGAAAAGGTGACCTCTTTATGAACCATCAAATCAAAAGAAGATCCGTGATTGTCATTATGTCACTTTTGAAAGTTGCTTGATTGTTAATGATAATAACATAGTGACAAAATGACATGTGTCCCTATGGGCCATTTCCTTTTGTGGTTGATACGATTGTCACATGAAGTGCCAAATGTTTGCATTTGATTAGTTTGATACAAAATAGAGCTAGGTTCTTAAGAAAGTCTTTTTGCTGTTGATCTCTGGACTAATCGATGGTTGTCACTAAGTCGCTATAAAAAGTTACAAAAAAGTTAAATAAAGTGATAAAATAATAATTCAACACATGTCCTGATGGGCCCATCAAATTCTATGAGGTACAGTCAGAATCTAGTCACGTAGTGCCATGAAGAAAAGCAATCCAATGTCAGATTCTCCA
This sequence comes from Cupressus sempervirens, assembly GCA_028749045.1. Lineage (NCBI taxonomy): Eukaryota > Viridiplantae > Streptophyta > Pinopsida > Cupressales > Cupressaceae > Cupressus > Cupressus sempervirens. The sequence continues at coordinate 850,734,619 of CM053789.1, read as the reverse complement.
AGAAATGAAATTATGACAGCTATTTGCCAAAGTGTGCATAATTGGAAAGTGGACCCACATCGCAAAGTAAATAAAGGGTTAATGTCTTTTATCGCCATCGTTATATCAAAAGTAGATCAACACTCATCGTTATATCGCTATAAAAAGTTACAAGGAAAATAATCTTAGCGCCATAATTATGAAACAAAACGTGTACATGGAGGGACCTACGAAGGAAGTTATAAAGGAATTTTTTTAATGTTTTAGTCGTGATTGTTGGTTTAAGATTGATGGTCATAATTAAAACCTGTTGTGACCATTATAATATGAATTATATAGACTTGGTGCCAAACAACAAAATATGAAGAATTGAAGATTTCTATAGGATTTTCTGGAGATCGCAAGAAGCTGAACATCCATTACATATTTTCAAAAGTGCCATAGATTCAGATCATTGATAGGAAAGATGCCACATGGATAATTTCACATCTTATTTCCTTTTCTATTTTGTGACTATTTCTCTACCAGAATTGAGGGATGACAGAAAAATTATAAATGTAACCTTATTTGACAATACAAAGGTTAGAAAACTTGATGGTGAATTGGTTTGTAATTCCATTTACCCTATTTGCTTGTCATGTTTTGTTTCCCATGCATAGATTAGCCCTGCATTAAGATTTGAAAGACAATCATATGTGATTTTGTGTTAATTATATGGATTCCATATCATTTTGGTAATTACATTAAAGATGATTCCATTTACTTTCTTCATATATGGTTTTGTTTCTTCTCTTGTTAATTTCATATCATGTTAGATAGTTTCATTGGAAATTGAAAGATAAATATGTATGAATCTATTAGTTATCGGTTGGATTCCATTTCATTTAAGACTGATAGTGAAAGCAATTCCAATTTCCCTCATGTGCATATCTTCTTCATTCCTCTTTTGCATTTAGATGTTAATATGAATTTAGAATAGAAGTAAGCATTAGAAATATCAAAATAATTTACTACAATCATTCCATTGAGTGTGATAGGTTATTCAAATTCATCTTGCCTGATTTTTTTGTGCCTAAAATCAATTTGGTTATCCTTTACTTCTCTCAGATTAAGAGCTTATAATGTAAATTTTTTTGATCTCATAAAACATATTCATTACATATCATTGCAAATCATAGGGAGTACCTAATAATTTAGAGGGTAGTGATATAATACATACACTAACCCATTTATTGGTAAACATCCTTTTGTCTCTCAAAAACATTAGGTATGAAAGAATCAAGTTGTAAAATCTAATGGGAGGACAAACTGTTAACCAACAAGCACACAAGAAAAATTCAATCATTTTTTGTATGCTTTCTACAAAACACATCTTAGACTAGTTTTGAGACTCCAAACATTTGGGTTGCATCCCCAAGGCAAATCCAAGCCTTAGGCTTGGTAGAATCCAAAGCTTTGAATAGCACATGTGTGCCATAGTGTGCACATGTTATTTAAATAATTTTTAAATTCAGACTTACATAATGCGTACATGTTATTTAAAGAATTTTTAAATTTAGGCTTACATAGTGCATACACATTATAGTGTGCACACACTTTGTAAGCTCAAATTTCAATAGAGGGAAGGAGAGAGGGAGAGAAGGTAGAGAGTGAGAGAAAGTAGAAGATGGGGAGAGAGTAGGAGATGGGAGAGGGTGGGATAGGGAGAGAGGGAGAGGGAGGGTGGGATGGGGAGAGAGAGAGAGAGAGAGAGAGAGAGAGAGAGAGAGAGAGAGAGAGAGAGAGAGAGAGAGTAGGGGATGGGAGAAGGTGAGATAGGGAGAGAGGGACGTAGAAATGGAGAGAGAGATAGTAGGGGATAGGAGAGGGAGACAATGTGAGAGAGCAAGAGTAGGGGATGGGAGAGTGTGTGATAGGGGGAGATAGAGAGGTGTGTGAGAAATATATAGTAAAAGAGAGGAGTGAGAGAGAGAGATTTAGCTAGAGAAATATGGAGATGAAGATCAAGATGTTGGTCTTAGATTGGTTTTGAAAATTGAGTGTCAACACACTTAACCAATTCTTAGTTGATGCCGAGTATAATACAAAAGCTAAGCTACAGTGTGTGTCGAGAGAGAGATACAATAGGTGCCTAGTGAACTTCAGGTGCCGAGTGAACTTTATGTGCTGAGTGAAGTTCAAATACCAAGTGAAGTTCAAGTGTTGAGCAGAGTATAGATGCCAAGAAAAATAGGATTACAATAGGAGCCGAGTGAGACAAAATTCCTATATGTGCCGATCATCATCAATTAGTAAGTGCTGAGTAACATAGAATTAACATATGAGTTTGTGCCTTCACAAACTCAGATGTAAAACATTTTTGAGCCAACTTAGGATGAATCTCAAAGTATCTTGAAGATAAGATCGAATCTTTTGCATTACCTATGTAATTAGCATGAAACCAATTAGAAATATGGAGAACGCATGCAACCAATAGGAAACGTTAAAGAATTGAGTGAGAAAAGAAGAATGAATATTGATAGTAGATTCATACCTAACCCTAAGTCTTCAAAACCTTTAAAAGGAGGAAAAAACCTCACTATATGCATGCATGAGTAAGAGATTATGGAAGAATGCTAGCAAAGTCTAGAGAGGTGTAAAGACTTAGAAGGAACAGAACAACATTGCATAATTCAGTTGATCAAGAACAAAGTATTAGAGTTTCAAAGAGAGACATATCAGATCAAGCAAGGATTAGAAAAAACAAAGAAAAACAAGGATCTGGAATCAACAATTAAGGATTGCAAGTCATCAGGTCAAGACTTTCTAATACTCTCTAGCCATTGTAGGAATGAAAATCTTATGATGATAGGTTGGTTTAATAGCCATATTGTAAGCCTTTCAACAAGGTGCTAAATCCTTTAATAGGGTAATATTCCAAGTGAATGTTTGTAAATCCTTTAAATAGGTCACTTTTAACAGGATGAAAAGTCTTTAATGGGACAAGCCTTTTATAGGGCAGACCATTGGAAGTGGTCAAACTTTGTAACCTTGAACAATTAGATATTGCTACAGTGATACTTTGTGGGTGTCACCCCCCCCCCCCCCGCTGAAATTTTACCTTCTCATTTTGGAGGGTTTTTGGGTTGCCAAATTCTTGTGTTATCTATTTTTATGCATGTCTTTACTTTCATGATTATTAGAATTAGATGCATATGAATGTTTTCAGTTAAAAAGTTTTGAAAAGGTTAAAGTTAGTTACTTCTGATTCACCCCCCCTCTCAGAAGTAAATCTTCCCACTTGTAAATTACAACAATTGGTATCAGAGCTAAGTTCTCACAAGGAGGAACCTTACCGCTTGGAGAAAAGATCTGGAAATGGAAATCTACAAACTTGGGAAGATCATAGAGAATCAGGCAATTGATATACAACTTGCTCTACACACTTTGGAAGAAGCTAGGGAGGATTTGAGAAAATCATTAAAGGAAAGAAGAGAGATTGCCATAGCTAAGAATGATACACAATACAAGGAGATTGACACCTCAAAACTGTTTGCAAATGGTGATTCCAAAGAGTTTGATACAACAATAACAGACCTAATGGAGAAGAATAGAGCTCAAGCAGAAGAAATTAGAACACTCAAGATTGGACAAGAATCACAAGCCACGATTCTTTGTGAGGGAACTGAATAGAAGAAAAGAGCCATTGAAGTTAAGGCTATGCTAGAAGAAGACAAGAGAAATATTGCCAATAGGTTGGAAGAAAAGTCAATTGAGCTTGCAAGAATTTCAAACATGTAGCTAGACACCTTAAGCCAGACAATGAATGCACATCATGAATTGAATGTCAAAAACATTGAGATCTCTACATTAAAGATGCAAAATGAACAACTACAGAATGAACTAAAAAGAGAGAAGGAGATTGTAGAGAGCTTCAACAAACCTAATGAGGCCATTAAGTACTTTGAGTAGCTACTGAAGTCACCAAGGGCTAGCAATGGTACTTCAAGACTAGGATACACTAGCACTGGACAAGAGTCATCTAAGACTGTAGAAGAAAAGAATAACAAAGGTAAGAACACTAAACCTACTTGTCATTTCTATGGTAAAAAGGGACATACCTCTAATGTATGTAGAAGCAAGAATGCTCATCAGCATGAAAAACCTAAGAATGTGAGTCACTGTCATACGTGCAACAAGGACATCAAGCACACAATTACAAGACTAGGACTATCAGAACACCAAGATTTGAAGATCACTGCTACAATTGCAAGAAGTATGGACATAGAGCTTTTGAGTGTAGATTAAAGCCTATGTGGACACCTAATCAATCAACAAGGGGAAATAGCCATGGAAATCACTACAATTGGGACGACAACACCAAGTACAACTATCATTACTATCAGGAATATGGAAAGATTCCTAAAAATTGCATAAGGAAACATTTCAGTGGAAACTATAGCAGATGGTTGAGTCAAATCACATGTTTTAGTTGTTTGAAGACTAGCCATATCAGTAGGAATTGCCCAACAAGGTCAAAGGAACCCAACTCAAAGAACAACAAAGGTAAAGAGAAGGTAGATGTTGAACACATTAGAGGAGAAATGAATAAGACATGGAAGAAGAAAGATGAGAGTAGCACAACAAATGAAGGGATCACTTCACCTAAAAGGTCAATTGGTCACGCTTCATCAAACTAAGCAAAGAGAAGGCATGAGGGATTTATTTACAAAGCTTTATCATACATTAGCTCCTAAATAATCAAGTACTTTAAAGAAGAGATCAACATGAATAGAGATGCAAAGTTAAAGCTTCAAGAGTGTTGCCAAGTTAGAAAAGTTACCTTAGACGCCAAGTAAAATTCTAGTGCAAGTGGAGTTGATTATCAAAATCAATAGAAGCCAAATGATTAGTTACAACCGAGTTGGTAGAGGAAGTCGAGTAAAGAGAAATTTTAGTTGAAGCCGAGTGAGGGATACTTCTATGGATACCGAGTTGTGAAAAGAAAATGGAAGTTGAGGAATGTAGAAATGCTTAAGAAGCCGAGTGGATAGCTGTAAATGCACTAAGCATTAAATGCAATGAAAATAGGGCATATTATCATGTTTTGAATCATTTTTCTTCATCACAAACAAAGAGCAAAGATGAAGAGTGCAGAATGACTCCAAAGTAGAGAATCCAACATTTGAGCTGATTTCGATACTGATTCAACACAGTTTCATTGAATTCGAGGTATTTACATTTGTGCTGAGTTACACAGTTTCACATTTTCTTTTTGTTCAAATCTTAGATCACACAAATGGCTTCTAGCTCTAGGAAAATATAGGAGAAAGAGTTGTTTGAGGTTTAACTAGTGTCCAACAAAGTGAAACAACCAGATTTTTGACCAATCCCTGAAGTGGCATATAAAAATGACCCAGCTAGAGCCCTATTTGTAATACCCCCCAAGGTAGTTATAGTTCAGGATGTTAGAAGATGTTACAATTGTAAAATTAGATCCATAGGAGACATAGAGATGAGGGAAGCCTATGAGAAATTGTGTGAAAATGAAGTTTTGAAAGAAGAGTATCAAATTGTTGAGAAGAAGGGTTTGACAGGTGCCCTAGAATTCCCCATAGTTTTCAAAACTGAATGGATTAGGATAGTGCTTAGCAGGATACATGATGGAAGTTTGTGGTTGGAGGATGGTCTAGTAAAAATTACAAAAAGTGTTGTACATAGAGTGACAGGGTACCCAACCCTAGATCGACCAAAGACCCTAAGGAGTGATTCTAAGGAAGCAATTGAAAAGAACACTGGTGCCAAGTGGAACAAGAGGAATGAAAATAAACACCATTCAAGACCCTCTTGTTGACTTTTTTGTTAGAGTTATTGCACACAAATTTTACCAATCCAACAGACTTGACAGTGTACCATGCATTGTTGTGGATGTGGGTTACAAATTAGTGAAAAGGGATCATACTTATGATCTTGCAGAACTGCAACTACAACAAATTAATGAGAATTTAGCAGCAATAAGGCGAACCAAGGGAGCCCAATGCAAGTTTGGTTCTATTTTGATTTGCATATTCTTTTATGTATAGAATGAATTTCCATCTTTTGGTAAAGTTGTCTAGAAAGAAAATAGGTCTATCATAGCTCAAGTTAACAAATATATAGAACAAATGGGAGCTAATTTTGAGACCCTAATGACTAGCTATTTTGAAGACTTCAAGAAGACCATGAAGCAAAGGCTAAGAATACCAGTTTCATTGGTAGAAAAGGATATAAATCATGTATGCTTTCTTGTAGCTATTGACTAACCTATATACAAGCTGCTATACCAAGAGTTAGATGGTTAAGACCTCTTGGCTATAAAATAAATATAGATGAGGCATCAACAGCTATAACTACACTACTAGTTGAGGAAGTAGACAAAAGTGCACCACATTTTGGAACCTATGATGTGGTAAAGTCAAAGGTGGATATGGAGTTAAAGATTGCCTCCACGTTGAAGAAGAAAGAAAAACTTGTGAAGAAACTTAAGGCCACATTTGGTGAAGGCACTGCATAAGAAGAAGAAGAAGGTGAATAAGTAGAAGATGATGAAGAAAAACAAGGACATAAAGCACTTGATTTGACCCAAGGCATGGGGGAGGATGCAAAAGAAGAGGAAGGTGCTAAGAAAGAAGCACCCAAGGCTAAACCTAAGAAGAGAAAAGAATAGAACTAGCTAGTTGCACAACCCAAGGGGAAGAAGAAAGCAACAAAGCCAAGCCCATCCAAGAAAACTACATGGGTAGATACCAGGGCAACAACACAAGTGGAAAAGGAACAAGGGAAACAAAAATCCACAGAGCAAGGAGGGCCTATAGAACAAAAGAAAAGAAGAAAATATGTTGTACCTCCAGAGTCAGATGAAGAAAAGACAGAATTTGACAATGATCAATTCAGATTGGTAAGACATTCTACTAAGTCTAATTTGGAAAATGTTTGTGATAACATTAGGCACAATGAAAATTTAATTGGTTTAAAGACCATTGATTTTAATAAATTATCAAGAGAAGAACAAAAATAGTGGAAAAGTCCATCTACACTATGATGGCCAAGTTCAAGATTACCCCACTTGAACTAGACAGTTCTATGCCTAAGGAGCTAAGCTCCATTGTAGAGAATAAATGACATTACTGCTTTAATATGGATAAGGAAATAAGGGAGTCTACATTGGATCGTGTAATGCAAAACCTTACAAAAGGTCAAATAACTAAGGCTAGTAAGAAACATGGGAGCAAATTTGCACCCAAATACAAAGCCTTTAGCATTTTATAGAATAAAATAGAGGATGTTGTAAAGAAATCCATACAAATGTGGAAATTGATTTATGGATTAACTACTGTCAAGGAAGGGAAAGAAGATCCCTTTGAGGGAAGAAATGATGAGGAAGAAAAGGAGAATGAAAAGGATGAAGAAGGAGAGAAAGAGAAAGAAGAGGTAACAGTAGAGAAGACACAACAAGTTGAAGAGGCAACAACCAGAACAAAGTGTCCAAGACACCCAATTGCCACCACCAAGTCCTCCACATACAACACCTATAGAAACTATAATTGTCAAGGATGTTCCTAACACCTCAAGTTAGAACATCAATCCACTGACTATAGAGGATCTTAAAAAGATCCTTCACCAAACCACATTGCAATCACAATTGTGCACAAATTCTATTTTGGTGAGTGTGGAAGAATTGCAAAAACTTGTACTAGAGATTACTAAGGAGAAGGTGAGCACACAAGAACCACCTTCACAACCTCCCACAACTACAGAAGATCAACCAAAAGAGCAAGAAGCACAAGAAACAACTATTAAGGTTGATTATACAGTAATAACAATAATTGTTAAGGATCCAACAAAGGAGCAGACAAGACAAGATGTTCCTATAGCACAAAGCTAAGGTGCACTTGATCAAATCATTGTCATTGATCAGGACAATAGGGAAGAAGACCAGGAAGAGGAGAAAACCCCCAAGGAAAGAGAGTAAGAGGAAATATAGACACTTTTAAACTTGTCTACTATGGAGACTCCTACCAAGTAGCTGAGCATTGATGTAGTACCATTACAAATTTTAGCACCAAGCTCGAGCTCCACCAAGGTAGCAAGGGTACTTCACTATGGAGACCTTGCACTTGATGAGGAAATAGTCATACCTAGTTATGACTACAAAACAATAAACCTGGCACAGATAAATGAAGTGCAAAAGGCACTTGAGAGAAAGAAGAAGCAGGAGATACTCATAAATGAGTATAGACAAAAGAAAGCATTGGTGGAAATGAAAGACATATTCCTTGATGCATTTAGCTTTCCTATACTTGATGAAACAAAGCCTATCATGGAAAAATTGTCCAACATAGTGGACCAAATACAAAATGAAGACCTTGATACTAATATCAAATTATTAGAGTGGTCTGAAAAGAAGTTTCAAATGAAAGTTAATGAGAAAATATCTAGTGAGATAGCACTTTCACAAGTGGAACTAGCTAAGAAGGTTGAGAAAGTTAAAAAAATACTTGAGAATATATTCTCATTGTACTCCAAATTGTGTGACTCATCATACTTCACACAATAAACTAGCCAGAGAATACTGAGTTTGGAACAGAATCTTAAGATATCTAGCACACAACTACATAAAGATCCAGCTCAAAGTGAGAAGCATTTTGCAACAACGATTCATACTTAGAAGGAGTTAGCTATATTGATAGCTAAAGAGGCCAATGTCAAGGACAAATTAATACAGATTCAATCTGCTATTACCCCACATCTAGAAGTACTACATAAAGAAGTGGCCTATGCAAAAAATGTTTTAAAGAAAGACCCTAATATTTCTACCTTAGAAGGCCTAGTACATCTAAGAAAAGACAACCATCTAGCACAAAGCACTAGAAATTGCCTTAGACAATTGGGATGCTTCTCTGAAGATGGTAATGGAGGTAAATAATTTTTTTTTGGCTAATTATTCTATTCATTCTTAGGACCCTTTGACATAAGTGTCAAAAAGGGGGAGAAATTACATTTTTGGAGATAATAATAAGAATGGGGAGATAAAACATTCTTTGATGGAGGTAATAAAGAATATATAAAAGGGAAGATATTCATGTAACACAATTCTAAAGAAGAAACAAGGGAATAAATCCAAAAGGATGCAAAAACTATAAGAAGATACAGAATACAGACAAGGCAAAGAGTATCAAACACATCAACATGAGACAAATTCAGCGCAAGAGTCTCTGGTTGCAGGAGTGGAATTTTGGTTATAGAAATAGCACATTAGCTCAGGGGGAGTTACACATTTTTGAGGTATACAAATTTTTGAACAAGTTTTTGAAGTTTTGTACATATGCTAAACAAAATGTGTAGTATACTCATAGAGATTGGATTCATAATGCTTAGTCAAGTGTTTTTGCCACTCATGTCAAAGGGGGAGATTATTGGTCTCAAATTGGTTTTGGCAATTGCATGTCAATACACTTAACCAATTCTTAGTTGATGTTGAGTATAGTACAAAAATTGAGCTACAGTGTGTGCTAAGCCAGAGATTCAATAGGTTCCAAGTGAACTTTAGGTGCCAAGTGAAGTTCAAGTGCCGAGCAGAGTATAGATGTCGAGTGAAATGGAATTACCATAGGAACTGAGTGAGACAGAATTCCTATATGTACCAAGCATCAACAGTTAGTAAGTGTTGAGTAAGATAGAATCAACATATGAGTTTATGCCTTCACAAACTCAGATGTAAACCATTTTTGAGTCAACTTAGGATAAATCTTGAAGGATCTTGAATAGAAGATTAAATATTTTGCATTACCTATGTAATTAGCATGCAACCAATTAGAAAAATGGAGAAGGCATGCAACCAATAGGAAAAGTGAAAGAATTGAGTAGGAAAAGAAGAATGAATATTGATCGTAGATTCATACCTAACCCTAAGTCTTTGAAGCCTTTAAAAAGAGGACAAAACCCCATTGTATGCATGCATGAGTAAGAAATATGGAAGAATGCTAGCGAAGTGCAGAGGGGTGTAAAGACTTAGAAAGAATAGAACAACATTGGAGAATTCAGTTGATCAAGAACAGAGTATTAGAGTTTCGAAGAGAAACATATCAGATCAAGCAAGGATTAGAATAGATAGAGTAGAACGAGGATTTTGAATCAACAATTAAGGATTGCAAGTCATTATGTCAAGACTTTCTAATACTCTCTAGCCATTGTATTAGGAATGAAAATCCTTTGATGATAGGTTGGTTTAATAGCCATATTGTAAGCCTTTCAACAAGGTACTAAATCTTTTAACATGGTAACATTCCAAGTGAGTGTTTGTAAATCCTTTAACCAGGTCACTTTTAACAGGGTGAAAAGTCTTTAATAGGACATGCCTTTCATAGGGTAGACCATTGGAAGTGGTCAAAATTTGTAACCTTGAACAATTACATATTGTTGTAGTGATACTTTGTGGGTGTCATCCCCACCCCAGTTTTACCTTCTCATTTTGGAGGGTTTTTGGGTTACCAAATTCTTGTGTTATCTATTTTCATGCATGTCTTTACTTTCATGATTATTAGAATTAGATGCATGTGAATTTTTTCAGTTAAAAAGTTTTGAAAAGGTTAAAGTTAGTTACTGCTGATTCACCTCCCCCTCAGAAGTAAATCTTCCCACTTGTAAATTCCAACACAAGATAGATACATGAATATATATATATATATATATAGAGAGAGAGAGAGAGAGAGTAGGGAGGGGAGGGAGAGAGAGAGGGAGGGAGGGAGGGAGAGAGAGAGAGAGAGAGAGAGAGAGAGAGAGAGAGAGAGTAGGGGATGGGAGAGGGTAGGATAGAGAGAGAGGGAGAGGGAGAGAGGGAGGGAGGGAGAGAGAGAGATTAGGGGATGGGAGAGGGTGTGTGTGTGTGTGTGTGAGAGAGAGAGAGAGAGAGAGAGAGAGAGAGAGTAGGGGATGGGAGAGGGTGGGATAGGGGAGAGAGAGAAAGAGTAGGGGATGGGAGAGGGTGGGATAGAGGGAGAGAGAGAAAGAGTAGGGGATGGAAGAGGGTGGTATAGGGGAGAGAGAGAGAGTAGGGGATGGGAGAGGGTGGGAGAGAGAGAGAGAGAGAGAGAGAGAGAGAGAGAGAGAGAGAAGGTGATGGGAGAGGGTAGGATAGGGATATAGATATTTTTCACATAGTGTGTACACAAGTGCACACTATATGAAAACACCAAAAAATAGTTATATCAAAAGTTTGGGTACTTACTAACCAATATTCTCTTTTTTGTCTATTGTTTGTTTTGCTATTTTGACAGAAAACACAGGTTTCATGCTATTGGAAGCTAGCAAATGCCAAATTCAATCATTGGATACACTATTTGAAAGCTTTTTGAACATTATTTCATGTTATTGGAAGCTAGAAAATACCAAATTTATTCCTTCGATACACTATTTGAAGGCTTTTTGAACATTCTTTCTTTAGAAAAGGTTAGTGGAGTAATTTTGAAATATTCTTTGTTACTATAGAGACAAATCTCACAATAATTTGACAAGTTGTTTAATATATAGTGAATGAATTTTTATTTGGAAATGGTTAGAAATTTGACAAGTTGTTTAATATATATTGTGTATTCATTGAAATAATTGTAATTTGTATATGTATTTGAATGATTTGTTATTTATAAATTGTAAGTAATTTAGTTGTTTGAAAAGTTTGACATATAGAAATCATATATGCCAAGGAAGAAACCAAAAACTCAAACAACTAAAGAGAGGGATAGATATTTGGTAGTTAAAAGAGATAAAATGAGATTACTACATGAATAAAAAAAATATTCTAATAATGAAAAATTATCTTTCGAAAAAGAACACAAACCACCAATACAAAGAAACAAAGAGGAAGAATTGGAAAGACAAAGAACAAATGAGACTCTTACACTCAAGAAGACAATTAAGATACACCATCTTCCAATTTTAGAGTCATATCATCATGTAATTTTGAAGAGACACTAATTTCTTCATCTGACAATGTACACACTCCATCATGTCATGTTGAAGGCACAACATCAACATATCAAGTAGGTGATATTCCATCTTTTGCATCTTATTGCCAAGGCACATCATCTTCGATTTAAGGTACGCAAACACTCAACCTTATGTTGATGTTCAAAATGTTGAGGGAATGGAAGAGATTATAACACCTTTTAGAATTCATTTTAGAAGACCAAAATATTTGATTGATATTGATACTAACATTTTGAAATTAATGCCTGACAAGATTAGCAAGCATACTAGACAAAGAAAAAATAATCGTATGTGGAGATTATTCTTTGAAGAATTAAATATTACAAGTCAATGCCAATTATTTTTTGAAATGATGATGAATTGAAATTTAGTCCCATCGTGAAGATTCTTGAGCTAAGAGTGATGGATGATTCAAATGGAAAAAAAATATTGTAAAGAATCTAATGAGTGCATATGACAAAATGGGTTCTAAATCACACACCAAAGATAGTAATATCACAAGATGCATACTTGCATCGACAATAGTAAGTACCAAAATGAAGAAAGCTCAACTCATGAGAAAGACAAGAAAAATACTAAAAATTGGTAGAGTTGCTCTAAGGAGATCATGGTAAGGCGTGAGAGAGCGGAAGATCCAATAGAAAGCGAGTTATGGATATTTAGTGGTAGACTAATGCAAAAGGATAAAAAAGTTAGTGAAGCTTTGAAATCATTGATTAAATATTTTTGGGAAAATAACATGTGTGTTTTCCCTAATCAAATAGATGTTTTAAGAAGGAGGATTGGTAGCTGAAATCATGATCCACGTGCAGAACATTTTTTAGACTCAACTCAGACACAATTTATTGCAAAATTTATTGGTATGTATCCTCAAATTTGAATAAGTCAAAATTTTTTTGAGATGGGTAAACTTTTTTATTTGAAGATAAATCACACATGCTCAACTTGTTGTTGTAGGATACATATTGAAAATTTGAATCATTTTGATGTTTTTATGCATATATGTGTGTTTTTGCATTCTAATTTTTTTTTATAGGATTGTGACATGAATGAGCCACCTAGATCTTTAAGGGAATTCATATCCAACATTTTATGTGAAATAGGGGACGATAATTTTTTTTACAAGTATCCACACACAAAAAATGACATGCTATTGTCCATCATGTGCAGAGAAAAATTGGGATGAGTGTGAGTCAACTCAATGGGTGGACAAATGGGATATACAAGTTTTGAACCCAATTGACACCTATCATCCCCCACAAGCATTGGAAATGGTAGAGATGGATTTATCCATTGACTTTGATTGCTTGTCTGATCTAGTGCAACTTGGTAATATATATCTATATCTATATCTATATCTATATCTATCTATCTATCTATCTATCTATATATATCTGTAAATTCAATATGTAACTTTATAAATTTTACCTAAGTATTTTCTGAATTAATGACCACATTTTCTATATTTATTACTATAGGCTATGTTTTTGTTTTTATTATTTGTGTCATGTCTAGGCCAAAAAAATATTAGATCACTCAGTTTTAGATGGTGAAGGTTTAGAGTACCATATAGGTGCACTGGTTGTAACTGATACATGGCTTAGACGATATTCAATGAAGAAACCTAACTTGTGGTTATTTCAGGGATTGAAAAACAAAGAGGAAGAATCTTTATTATTCAAACTTTGGTGTTGCGTCAAATGTCCACTTGATAAAATATGGTGGAAAACCACATAATAAGACTCTTTGGAAGGTTTGTGAGTTAGATCATGAGGCAATACTTGAGACACTAAAATGTATAGTAGATCTAGTTGGTTCATTAGATTTAATATAATTACAAAAACATGGACGTCTCTCACTTTTTGTGATGCAGAGTGCATAACTAGGTAGCTTCAAATGGACTTTCCCACTCTTTTGTGTAGGGCACTTCCCTTCATTTTGGTTTTTGAAGTTTGTTAAGGGTTAGTTATGAGATTGTGTGTGTCTAATAAGTTTCAAGAGTTTTTTGAATGCAATTAGTCCCAATGTGTTTGTAAAAGAGCCAAAATTGCTCATTAGGTCCTAAGTTGATCAAAAGTTGCTCAATACGTAAAATATTGTTAGGGTTGGGAAACTAAGGCATTTGGTTACCTAATAGGTACTAGGAATCCTAACTAGGGTCCTAGAATGGTCCTAGATGGACCCATTTGATCAAAAGATGTAAAGAAAAAAATTGCTTAAAAGTTGCAAAGTTGCTCAAAAAGTTGCTTGAGAAACTTTTGCAATTATTGCAAAAATTTGCAGATGATATTTTAGGAAGTTGTAACTACCCATGCTTAGGTACATAAACATTGGAAAAATATTTTAGAAGGTTAGATGGTTTCTAGTCAAATTTCACACTCCTTACCAACCAAGTTGCATTTTTGAGCAACTTTTACAACTTTTGCAATTTTGTACAAAAAGTGCAACTTTTGCAAAGTTCAATTGATTTCACTTTTAGGACTTGGAAAAGGTTCCAAATTATTTAAAAAAACTAAAAACACCTAGTCCTAGGCTATCTTGACCAAAAAATCAAAAGAACCAAATTTTCCTAATTAGCAACTTTTTCTCATATCTTGCACAAGGTGGCCTAGGCATACATATCTTGCTCATATCTCTCTCACTATTCATCATGGGATCGAATTGTCTACAGGGATAACTTTAAGAAACCCCCCTTTGGAAAAATGTATAAAATTGTGGTGAATCAAACCTTAGTTCAGGGGAAAACAATTAATTTCTATTGACAAATTAATTTTTTTGAGCAGAATTTTTTTAAATTTTATTGGCGATTTTATTTTCAATTGTATGAAAATTTTATAAACTCCTGGTGAATCTTTCATTATTGATGAAAACCATGGACAAAAGTATGCATACCTAGAAACCATGATTTTATTATTATATGGATCCTAATTGATTATCAATCTTGAAGGTTACATTTATCCCACTTATATCATTATAGTTTTTCTCCAAATTATTGAATGGTGGTATAGAGGCAACATCCCTATTTTTAATAATCCTTGGAGGATCCTAAATCAATGGCCTATATCCTATTTCAAGCCAAAATTTTAAAAGGATGAGTTATTGAGTTTTAAAGAAAGTCCTAAAAGTACAAACACATGTTACAAATTAAATCTATTTTGGGCCAAAATGAGAAAGGATAAGAAGTTTCATGGAAAGTCTTTGGAATAGAGATGTATGTCAAATCTGTGTACTTAACCTGTAACCTGACTTAAGTTTTACCAAGTATTGGCTAATGTGACATTAATTAGGATAAGAACTTGAAACTTTAGGCAAACATATATAATTTACCACATGAAAAAAATAGATTGCACTAGTGAAGTAATCACTAAAATACAAATAATTCTATATTATTATTGGTGATTGGCCTAAGCATGGGACCAATTTTTAAAAAGTGTAGGCAACATGGCCACCCTAAAAGTGCAAACAATTTAGCCAAATTTGGGGTTCCTGATGAGTGAGATTAGCCAATTAGCGAATATTAGCCACTAAATTTATCCTTGACTATTTGCTCCATTAGCTTTGAGTGGACAGGTAAAACCTATTTCCAAGCTCGTCTTGTCCCTTTAACTGCTTGAACATTCTTGGGCACACTAAATGAAATTGACCCTAAGAGTCACTAAATGCCATAGGGCTGCGATCTTTGATTGGGCATATTTTATGGCTCATATGAGGTATGGATGTAATTCTAGGTGCTACAAGATCATGTTGTCGACACCTACAATAACCTCTCTCTCTTTTTGGAGATTGGATTTTATTTTAATTTTGAGGCCCCATCTCTAGTGATTCTAAAACTTGTAGTGTTGGCCAATACAAATTTTCCAACTGGTGAATCTCTCTAACTATTTGTTGTGGGATCAAACTTTCTATTTTATTATCTTTGAATGGTTGGATAAACTCTAGTCCAAAGCTCATACCATCTTGTTGACTGCTCAAACATTATTGGGCACACTGAATGGAATTGACTTGAGAGACACTAAATGCCATAGGGCAATGATCTTTGGTGACACATATCTTGAAACTTGTATAAGGTATGGATACAATTATGGGTGCTACAAGATCTTCTTTATGACACCTACAATAAACTCTCTCTTTTTTGAGATTGGATTTCATTTTGGATTTTTCTACCCCATCTCAGGTGATGTTGAAGCTTGTACTGTTTGCCAGTACAAAGTCACCAACTGGTGAATCTCTCTAACCATTTTTTATGGGATCAAACTATCTATTTTGTTAGCTTTGGGCGGCTGGGTAAACCTTAGTCCCAAGCTCATCCTATCCTGTTGACCACTCGAATGTTCTTGGGCACATCAAATAGAATTGACCCTGAGAGTCACTAAATGTCATAGGGAAGTGATCTTTGACGAGGCATATCTTGGAGCTTGTGTGAGGTATGGATGAATTTCTAAGTGCTACAAGATCATGTTGTTGACACCTACAATAACCTCTCTCTCTTTTAGGAGATTGGATTCTATTTTGATTTTGAGGCCTCATCTTGGGTGATGTTGAAACTTGTAGTGTTGGCCAATACAAAGTGGCCAATTGGTGGATCTCTCCAATCATTCATTGTGGGATCAAATTGTCTATTCTGTTAGCTCTGAGTGGCCAGGTAAACCATAGTCCCAAGTTTGTCCCATCTTTTTGACTGCTCAAACATTCTTGGGAACACCAAATAGAATTGAACCTAAGAGTCACTAAATGTCATAGGGTAGCAATCTTTGATGGGGCATATCTCAAAGCTCGTACAAGGTATGTATGCGATTCTAGGTGCTACAAGATCATGTTTTTGACACCTAAAATAACCTCTCTCTCTTTTTGGAGATTGGATTTCATTTTGATTTTACGGTTGTAGTGCCTACCCCTA